>JAOSBO010019535.1:0-12282 GCA_027563915.1 Erythroxylum rotundifolium
TTTTCATATTAATTGTGGTTATTATTTATATTGAAATATTTAAAAATTATTGTCATTTTTATTAAATTATTAATTGTAATTATTATTTATTATTAAGATTTTTGGAAATAGGGTTGATGTAAACTTGTAAACAGTAAACTGTACAGTATATAACTGTACAATATATCAGTGGAGTATTTTGCAAATTTTAAAAATTTCAGGGGCTATTTTATAAATATAAAAAATTGTTCGATACGGTACCCGGTATTGACTGGTACCGGTACAGTACCGTTCTAGAACTGAATCTAATACCGTGTCCGGTACGGTATTCGCAACATTGATTTAAACACTCATTCCATTAAAAATAGAATATCTTTTATTACCTATTTTGATTCCAAGGTTAACAAGTGTTTCCTTTTTAGGCTTAATTTAGAGAACTGTAGCAGTTGATAACGAAATCAAGTTAATGAAATAATAAATACTTATTCTTAATAAGTATTTATGTATCTAGGATTGTTATTATAGTAATTACTGAAATGCGAAAATAGGTGTTTGACAAGTGCGGTTATGGTTGCAGTTTCTGAAAAGAGATAAAATGACTAAAAAATTTATTAATGTAATAAACTATTAATTATTATAAAAATAATTAAATATATATTATTAATTACAAAATTTTAATATTATAAATAATAAAATATTAAATTAAAATAAGAATCAGTAGGATCCAATCTAGTTTGAAGATAGATGTAGTACCGTTAAATGTCGTTCCAGTTATGGATAAGCTTTGACTTCAGAAGCTAACCATAAATGTTCATTTATAACAATCAATCTTGTCAGCCATTTAATAGTTCGGGGGACAGTCATGATAATGGCTACTGCGTATGTTAGATGCGTCCAAGCTTATCCGTCAGTAGAAAGACATTTAAAGCATTTTTGTGATTTTAAACTTACCAAAATAAAAAATAACTAAATGATTATCTCCATCTCAACCAATTTTTTGACTTCGTTAAATTAGTTTTAATCTTTTAAAATGATATTATTTTAATTTAATTAACTAAAATGTTATTATTTTAATATTAAATTTTAGTCATAAATAAATTAAATGATGTTATTTTAATAATAAAAGTTTGTATTATCAAGTCTCTAGTGTTAAGTCTAATTAATTTGAGCTTAATCTGTTAATTTTAAATGGGATTAGATTGCATCATTTTTATTAATCTTAATTAGTTGATATCCATAAATTATTATTTCTAAATTTTAAAGATCAAGTTTTATAATTTTTTTAGAATTTAAGGTTTAGGGTATCTAAATTTTGATCACTTTTTCTTTAATACTGTCTACTAAAAACTATTTAATTTATGAATGGTATACCTAAAATATATTTTTTTAAAAAAGTGGTAATATCTCCTAAAAAATAATAAATGTTATGCTTCAAGTTTTTAACGTTTCTGTGTCTAGTCGACAAGGTGCTCCATTTAAATCATGTTGTAGTTCTTAAATTTGATAATTTTGTTATTATACCCAAAGTAATGTATATGATAGTCTAATTTATTAAAAGAAATAATTTATTATTTTCCAATAAATAATTAAATAGTATATTCATATTAAAAATGTTTTTAGTATTTTAAATGATTTAATATATTATATAATATTAAAATATTAGCAATGAATCTAGCCATAAATATTTTAAAAATTGGACCAAAATTTAAAGTACAATAAAGATTAAATAAAAAATATTTTCAATAGAATTTAAGAAGTAGACTATTCTAGATTACTAAATAAAAACTATCTGAATATAAAAATTAGAATAAATGACATATTTTTAATTAAAAAGATTATAAAAATAAACTAAATTAAAAAATAACTTGATTTTTTAGTTATTAGTTGTACCATCTGTCAACTAATTAAACATATTTAAGAAATAGTTTAACATATATTTAATAAAATAATTTTTTTAACTTTTGATAAACATGATAGTAATAAATTACTTATAAATTAATCAATTATTATCTTTTTAAAATTATAAGTCAATCAAATATTATTAACATAATAATCCAACTCAATTTTCTAAAATTATAAAATTAATAATTTATTTTAATAAATTAAAATTTAAAAACTAAATTAAATCAACCATATTAGTAATATATAATTGATCAATTATCTACATTTCATCATTATTTTTATCAAAAACTTAATTACAAAAAATTTTAAACAATAATTTTTAAAATAAGTTGCATATTTTCTAAAACTCGTTTAAATTATATGGAAGTTAATTCTTCATTTTATAAGATTCTCTTTAAATAATTTAAAATATCCAACAAAATAAAATGTCAAAATCAAAAACATTTTATCATGATGAGTAACCGTCTAAGGAATTTGGGTTGGAGCATTAGAGTGTTTTAACCCTGTGTTAACTAATTTTATCTATACATTTATGTAAATCTATGAATAAGATTTAATAGAACATCGATTAATACAATTATTCGATTATTCTTGGAATTTATTGACGCTGATAATTGATCTAGCCCTTAAGATCTATTTGGTTGGATGTTAATTAATGAAATAAAATAACGATTTATAATAGAATGGAATATAATATAGTGAAAAGTTGTTTGGGATGGATGGAAGGGTTCATAATGTAATGTAGTGAAATGTTATTTAGAAGATGGATGGAATAGAACGTAATGTATAATAAATGACTATTATACCCTTAATATTAAAAAAGTTGTTGCAAGGTATCAATGTCTTTCTATAGTTTTCTCAAAATGTAAGCTCTCTTAACGAGTCAGAGAATTCTTATGCTTACAAATGTTATGAGCAACTACAGAAGACCTTAACTTTTACATATAGGATCTATACTGGGCTTTCCCATCACAAGACCAATATGGGTCTGGTCCACACTAATTAGGATGCATTTTTCACCCAGATTTCGACTCATTGATTTAGATCATTTATTGGGCACTTTATTATCTTTATCTGAATCAACTTATATAACTTCACCAATAAGTTATTTGAAAAACCAAAAAATGCAATTAAATGTTGTCCATATAGGAAAAGTAAAAAATATCCAACATTCTCCCCCTTGGATAATACTTAATTGCAGCATTAACTCAAGTTGAAAACAATTTAAAAACTCGATTAAGCTACGCTACTGTATTAGTTGACTAAATTTAAAAACCAAACTTTTGATCCAAAGATGACGAAAGTTCATCATTTCGTCCTGCAAGGTTTCGATACCGAAAAGTATCAAATGCATGTATCATGTACGACATAGATCTAATACAATCACGTATACCTAATAACTCACTAATATGAATGGGAAAATAGAGTGTGCAAACTAGAATGATATCTATATGATCTAAATTATATCATCTTCATTTGTACGTCTCGATTTCTCTAACTTTATGCTACACTGCATTAGAGAAATCTTGTTTTCTCTCTCTAAATGCTAAACAACATTAGATAAAACTTGTGTCCTCTCGCATTGTACTAAACAACATTATAGAAAAACTTTATGTTCTCCAACTGAATGCTAAACTGTATTAGAGAACCTTTATGTGATTAAAAACTTATATCTCCCTACATCATGTAAAACTTTAAAGATATCCGTATAAACTGTATGCATATAAATGTCATAGGCTCAAGATCAATCTGTATATATTCCCAATAACCTTTAAATGCTTAAGATTGACACAAATCTTAAGACTTTCGTATGTATTATGGCAATGTATGATAGCATGTATTAATGAGGATAAACAATGATCATCTTTATTGATGAATTATCATACCGTCATAATACATCAACACGTGCAAATGTAAATGGAGCAAACATAACGATCCACTAACTAACAATGTCTAAAGACTTCGAGATGCCCATACTGTATACTTGTCTTCCAAACACAAGTGGGCAAAGTCCTTTAGTTAAAGAATCGACTTATAGTTCCTTGGTCCTTAAATGCTCCAAACCTTAATATCACATTTTTCGTATCAACTACTTCATGGTCAAATATTTGACCTCAAAATGCTAAGACCTTATGATATTCAATGTTGTTATTAAACATCACAGCAGCTTAATTATCACATTATAACTGAATAGGTCTAGTCACTAAATCAACCATGATAACTCAGAAACTAAATTTCTAAGCTAAATTATCTATGAAGCAGCCTAATAGCATGCACTCTGCATGCATGGTCGAGGAAATCACCCATGTCTACTTGACAATGTTCCACAACATTGTACCATCTTCTAACTTAAAAAGAATTGTAACCTTAAGTGAACTTTCGATTATCCGGACACATAACTTAATTTGAATCTGAATTCCCTACAAGGTTTAGTCTGTGGAATTTTCTATATGTCAACATATAATCCTTGATTCTCTTTAATTATTTCAACACTCATTTGACTGCATTTTAATGGTCTACATCTGGATTAATTGGATACTGACCAAACAGTAGAACAGTAAATGCAATGTCCTACCTAGTATATAATCGAGCATGTCTCAGGCTACCAACCCTACTAGAATATAATATGATTGGATTTTGATTTATTTGTATATGTTATTTCATTTGAATTCATTCCTGTTTTTGTGTTTAATTGCTTACTTTGTGTTCTTATTGATTTTACATGGAGAATTAATGATAGAATACAAATACAAGATTAAAGTATGAAGTTTTGAAGCCATTAGGAGTAGCGGAAGGTTGTCCATAATGCAACCAACAACGTGAAAAATTGGAGAAGTATCAAAGAGGCTGTACAAAACGACAACACATGAAAAGAAACCCAACACCAAAATGACATAAGGTAGAGCACGTAGGTCGCATATACTTTTGGGGGATTAAGGGAAAGTTACATAAATAGTGATGGACCAAAACCCCTTAAGTTTATTTGTCAGATCGAGCACAATGAAGGGAAGAAGGCTGCGGCAGAACTAAAAAGGAAAGAAGCGTGTACAGTAGCTTGGGTCCATTGTATTAATTCGTCAAATCAAAGCACAGCAAGATAGGAGAGTAGCGCAACAAGAGATGGAAAGAGTGAGTAGTAGCTTGGGCATTAATCTTTAATTGTCAAATAAGTGAATAGTGAAGTAGAGAAGGTTACGGCAAAGAAAGTAGAACAAAAAGAGTTTTCGGTAAGGTATTTTTATCGGGGTTGAAACATTTGTCTAGGAGAGACCCATGGAGGGGTAATATCCCAATGCCAGTTCCGAGGCAACATCAACGTCAACGACCCAAGTTAAACATTTTTTATTTGTTTTGTTGTTTCTTTCTCTCATTAGAATTTGATTATATTATCTTGTGTGGATTGATTGGGTATTTGAATGATGATGAATTTAATGCTCTATTAAATTGTTTTTAATTAAAATCCATTGCTAGAATCAAATGCAATACGTAATTGTTATATTCCTAATTCATTTGTAGCAACTAATAGTTCTAAATCATTAGAGATAACATAACATAGGTTAAATATTTCGAGCTTGTGTGATTATTGCCTAGATTGGTCTATTTTTTGATTCGTAAGGTAGTTGTCTGGATAAACTTAGAAAGCTTATTCTAGGTTTCCTGATCACTAGGGTTAATTAACGAGCGCTTCTTGATTAACTAGGATCTAAGGAAAATTCAGGATTAACAAACTTTTTGTTAATCTACAACCGATAATTGCTAGAAGAGATAAAAGAACAATAAATCAATAAATTATGCTTAATTAAGCTGTAGGTCGAGATTGAACCAAAGAATCAGATCCCTACCGAATTCTCCAATTTTATCATTTTTTGCATGTTTTCTTTAAATTATTTTCATTAGGTTTATTTTATTTTATTTTCTTATTAAATCCAACACCCCCCCTCCCAAAAAAAATATCAATTAATTTCATTTCATAAGCTATCCAAACACTCCTTGTGGGATAGACCTAAACTCACCGCTGCTATAGTAGTAGTCTGGTTATTTTATTTTGACTAGCATTATGATGCACCTATCAATTTTGACGCCGTTACTAGGAAATGCGGTGTTTAGTTTTTGTTTGTGATTTTAATTGATTTTTATATATATTTATTTGTAATTGATTTTTTTGGTTAATCTTTTCATTTTTTATTGTTTCGCGTTTGTGATTCAAAAAAATTCGATATGGATGGAAGTAACTTTTTCTTTAATTCATATTATCAATCATATAACAATGTTTGGACTGATCAACCTAACTTTTGTTATAAATGGGCTAATAAGGCGAATTACTTCTATGATAGCTTGCAGGAAGCACAACAATTCCTGTACACACTAGAAGCTTCCTATCAAAACTCTGGTACATCCTTGGAAGAATTAGTTAATGTGTATGTTACTAACATTTTGCAATTCCAGCAGGAAACAACTTCTAAAATCTAGAACTGGAAAATTCTGGCGGATCAATTGATGGAAGCTATCAACCGCTTAGCTTCACAAAGTAAAGAGACGCAACTATATCAACTTGAGGAGTACCCAATAGATATTAACCTAGAAACTTTACAAAGTGAAGAGGAACTTGAGAATTATGAGGTCAACCCTCAATGAATTGCTTGTGTTTGAGAAGTTGAGGAGGAGCTCGAAGTAGAAGAAGAGACATCTTTTAACTCTCAAGGGAAAAACTGAGTTCATAATTATTGTTGAGACTGACTCTTTACCTTTACCTAGCAAGTTAGAGGAATTAAAGGAAGAAGAAAAAGGCAAAGAGACATTAGAAATATTTGTAAAGTGTTTGAAATCAATCGAGACTGAGAATTTGAGGATAGGAAAGACATTGAATGGGAATGATGATCAAGTAAAGCCTTATTTGGAACAACCTCGAGTGGAAATGGCGCTAATTGTAATACCTGAAGATCACAATTTTGTGACGTGAGGAGAAGAAGGAGTTGAGCTAGTGACTCTAAACAAAGGCACTTCTTGGGAGGCAACCTAAGGGAAGTAAATTTCTTTTCTTTACATTTTTGCATTTCTTTTTATATGTATATATGTTCTTTGTTGGTTTGTTTTTTTTCTTGTTTTTAAGTTTCAATCAAAATGAGAGAAAGAATAAAACAAAAAAAACATTTGCTCATTTTCTATTACTTCTAGGATTATTTAATCATAAGTATAGAATGAATTGACTAGAAAATTTCATAGCAACTTTGGCATGTACTTTTGCTCTTGTGATTGGTTGATGTGCATTATCTTTAAAAGAGTAGTGACTAGTGGTAGACAAAGCCGGTAAGATCTTGAGTCTTATTTAACTGACACATTCTTATCAATCTCATTGTCTTTTGAGAATGTGTGATCTTTATGACATGTACATCCCAATTTTGCGTTAAATTTATATTCAAGACCACATTTTTATTAGATGCATTAACATGAATATAATTAGGCATTCTTTGTTTCATAAACTACATATCCAAATAGCCTACTCATTATATGATTTTTCCTTTTTGATAAGCCCACTTTGAGCCTTATTAGCCTTTCTTTTTGTATCAACCACATTACATGTTTTATCCTTAACCAAATATCCTACTCAAGACATAAAGTTAGTAGAATATTTGTGATTGTTGAGTTTGTGGATGTACAAAATTCCAAGTGTGGGGGTGTATATATGTGTGGGTTGGTTAATGTTGGACTTTTTTGTTACGTTTATCATTGAAATTCCCATGTTCGTGTAATTTAGTTTAATTTTTATGAGGAAAAGAAAGAAAAAAAAGAAAAAAGAAAAGAAAAAAAGAGAAAAAAAAAGAATGAAAAAAATATATGTTTAAATAAATGTATCTAGAAGCATATGCATATGTGTTGAAAAGTTGTTTATGATTAATGCATTCTCCTAAAGTTGTGATTAATGGGTTATTTGAGTATATTGGATATGAGATAGATGTTGGCTTGGAAGGTTCACTCTTGTAGCTTCAATGTATTGTTGGTATAAATTGTATGAGTGATTCCTTCAGATTGGTGTATGCTTCATGCTACTTGACCTAAATACATCTCACCTTACTTTTGCCCACATTACAACCTTAAAAAGTCCTTTCATTCATGATTTTTCCTATGAACATTAATGGTAGAGAAATCAAATGATATACAAAATTGTGGATTGTCATGATCATGAATAGTGCTGAGTGTACCTGTAGATATATTTCACTTAAACACATCTTCCAAGTCTACCATTATATTGCTCAGTTTTTAAAGATGATGCTTGTTAATTGCTCATGAGCAAAAGATTGGAATGTTGAGTTCTTGCTATGATTTTTTAAAGTCATCTTTATTTATGTATATATAGTCTTGGAAAAAATGAGAATTGAGTAAATATTTTTGGGTCTTTGAACTTAATTTTAATGTTTGGCCTGAGGATGGCTAAAAGCTAAGTGTGGGGGTATTTGATATGAATGGATTTTGCTATATTTTTATATATTATTTCATTAGAATTCATTTCGATTTTTTGTGTTTAATTACTCATTTTATATTACTATTGATTTTACATGTAAATTTAATGATAGAATATAAATATAAGATTAAAGTATGAAGTTTTGAAGCCATTAAGAGCTAGAAAAGTTGTCCATAATGCAGCTAATAAAATTAAAAATTAGAGAAGCATCAAAAAGACTGTCCAAAATGACAGCGCATGAAGAAAAACCCAACACCAAAACAACAAAAGTGGAGAGCAAAATGCAATCTGCATTTCACACAGACGTGGTCTATGTTTCACATGTCTGTCATCTACGTTTGGAAGGTAAAGTGAAAGTTATATAAATAATGATGGTCGATCAAAAACCCTTAAGTTTAATTGTCACATCGAGCGCATTGAAGGGAAGAAGGCTGCAGTAGAACAAAAAAGGAAAAAGTGTGTACAGTAGCTTGGGTCATTATCATCATCATCATCCCTCAGTTTAAAATCTCGTAATAAAGTAGGGTCTGCGAAGGTCTGATAATACGCAACCTTACCTCTACATAGTAGTAAGGCTGTTTCTGGTAGACCCACATGCAAATGTGGTAATGAAAAAGTGATGCACGCTATAAAGGGTAAAAAGGAGAAAACTAGATATGTTAAAAGATGGTGTAAAAGAGGTGAAAGACAAATACGTTAGGACATGGAAATAAATTCGGATATAAAGAAATAAGTAAAGAAAAATAGGAAAGGAAATAGAAACAAAGAAGATACCTGATATGAAGCCTAGCTTTACTCAATACCTGATAGGTTGCAACAGATCAGCTCTGCTCATCGCTATGTGGGCTAGGAGTTCTGGCACTGCAACCTTGTGTGTATGACAATCCTACAAGGTCTGACATTCTTGTTGGACCGTTCTAGTATGCTTGTGTTGAAAATACAAATAGTATTACAAAACGATTGGTCTATGACTCTCAAACTAGAAAAGACGTATTAGACTTCCTACGCGGTGAATATAGTGTGCGAGCGTGACAGTAAACACTCGTAATACACTTACTCTTGTAATACACTTATTCGACTATCTTGTTGTACTTTAAAAGATTTCCATTACCCTTATCTTGCTGTCATTGCATTAATTCGTCAAATCAAAGTATAGTTAGAGACGAGCGCAACGTGAGAAGAGCTTCTCATTAGAAGAGTGAATAGTATCTTGGACATTAATCTTTAATTGTCAAATTAATAAATAATGCAGTGAATAGTGAAGTAGTGGCAATGAAAAGAGAAAAAAAGTAGTTCTCACTGGGGCATTTTTATGGGGTTTAAATATTCTTCTGAAAGAGATACATAGAGGGATAATATCTTGACATTAGTTTGGAGGCGACATTGACATTAATGACCCATGTTAAGTATTTTTATTATTTTATTATTTCTTTCTCTTATAGAAAATATCGATTATGTTATCTTGTGTGGATTGATTGGGCATTTGAATGATGATGATTTTAATGTTTTATTGAATCATTTTTCATTAAAACTCATTGCCAGAATCGAACGTAATAGGTGATCAATATATTCTTGATTCGTTTGTACTGACTGATAGTTCTGAATCATTAAAGATAACATAACATAGGTTAAATAATCCAAGCTTGTGTGATTATTGCCTAAATTGGTTTATTTTTTTATTCGTAAGGTGGTTGTCTAGATAAACTTAGAAAGCTTATTCTAGGTTTCCTGATAGCTAGGGTTAATTAACGAGCGCTTCGTGATTAACTAGGATCTAAGGAAAAATCTGAATTAACAAAGCTTGTTATTAATCTACATCCAATAATTGCTAAAAGAGATAAAAGAACAATAAATTAATAAATTATGCTTAATTAGGGTGTAGGTCAAGATTGAACCAATGAATCGATTCTCTACCAAATTTTCCAATTTTATCATTTTCGCATGTTTTCTTTAATTTGTTTTCATTAGGTGTATTTTATTTTATTTTCTTATTAAATCTAAAACCTCCCCTTTACCTAAACATCAATTAATTTTATTTCATAAGCTATCTAAACACTCCTTGTGGGATCGACCTAGACTCGCCACTACTACAGTAGTAATCTAGTTATTTTATTTTGACTAGCGTTACGACGCGCCTGTCAAAATACGAAACGTTCCTTATAACTTCTCTCTTTACTTTATTATTGGGATATGACGCCAAAGATTATCTCTCATTATAAAAGATATGTGCTACAACAGGTTTATAGTTAATCTTATCAAACATTTGTAACATATACTCAATATATGTACTTTGTGAGATGTCTGATAAGTGTTGAGATCTATCCTGTGAATCCAAATACCTAGGAAAAAAGACGATACGCCAAGGTTCTTTATATCAAAGTTCTTGAACAACAGTTGCTTAACCGCATACAATATGGTCAAGTAATTTGATGTGAGCAATATATCATATATATGTAATCATAGAAAGATAATTTTGCTCCCCTAACGTCATATATCATCCACACGCGCTGTCAAGTGCACAGGCTAATTTTTCACCCTTCATGGCTCATTTTCAACCCGTTTCTCAAGGTTAAATACATTTATACCAATTTCATGTAATAAAAAGCAAGACAAAATCGAGAAACCGAAGTTAACTATTTGAAAACCTTATTAAGAAAAATTACAAATTTTTGTTTTTAACTGTAAGGGCAATAAACAAAAAAGTATGAAACATACCTATATTTGGTTCCATAACTTCAAACGAGCTTTCTGAAGTTGAAAAGTGTGTGAATCCACTGTCATCTTCACGGGAACTATTGACCAGAACGCGGTCAATGTCTTTCTACAGTTTTCCCAAAATATAAACTCTTTTAACAAGTCAGAAAATCCTTATACTTATAAATTATATGAGTAACTGTAGGAGACCTTAATCTTTATATACAACAATCATATCGGGCTTCCTATCACAAGACCGATATAAGTCCGGTCCACTGATTAGGATCTATTTTATGCCTAAACTTCGACTTATTAATTTAAATTATTTATTAATCTACTTTATTATCTTTATTTGGATCAAATTAATAAAAATAATTTTTTTCTATTTCCGTCTTTTTTAGTGATTTTTATTAACTGTCTTTTTTATAATTATCATCAACAAGAAGCTTATTTTTATATTCCAATATTCTTTTTTCTTTAGCAGACAACCAATGACACATTGTCCACCAAATGCTGATTCCATAAAAGATATAATCTCTTTTATTGCCTATTTTGATTCCAAGATTAACAAGTGTTTCCTTTTTAGTGTTGTTCAGTTGGATCCAATCTAGTTCGAAGATGGATGTAATACCGTTAAATGTCGTTCCACTTATGGATAGGCTTTGACATCAGAAGCTAACCATAAATGTTCATTTATAACAATCTATCTTCTCAGCCATTTAACAGTTCGGTGGTCAGTCACGACAATAGCTACTGTATATGTTAGCTGTCCGCGTGCTTCTAACAAATATTTTTTAAATCTTATTCACATATTTAAGCCACTGTATATGTTAGCTGTCTCCGTGCTTCTAACAAATATTTTTTAAATCTTATTCACATATTTAAGCGGAGCTCACGTAAATATTTGAATGAAATTTAATAAAATAAAATTAGAATACCGAAACTGAAATAGAGAATTTCATGTGTCATTCTTCTACTATTCAAACCCAGTTAAATGTCTTTCCACTTGCGGATGATCTTCGTCATTGTTATCATCATCATCCAATTCGAAATTCTGGAACAAAGTAGAATAAGGGAAGATTTGATAATATGCACCCACAAGTGGATGATCTTGACATAATTAATTAAAATATTATTATTTAAAATTTAAATTTCCTAATATATAAATTGAAATGACGTTGTTATAATAAAAGAAGTTTGTATTATCAACTCTTCATTTCATACCGAATCTTTTAAGTTGAGTCTAA
>JAOSBO010019543.1:0-12282 GCA_027563915.1 Erythroxylum rotundifolium
TCTACTCCCTCTACTTCTCATTTCCAATAACAAAAATCATATTTAAAACAATCATATCCGGAAGTTGTCAATGAATGTATGTACACTTTTTTTTGTATGTGCGAAGATTCAAATTCACATGTATGTATGCTAACATGCTGCTGGGCATGAAATGCAAACTTTTCTAACTCTCACATTGCTATCCTCTCCATTATTGAAATCTGGGTTCTAATCCTTAATATGGGGATGGGATGTTACATGATATGACTAGTTTATGAAGCTAAACAAGTGGTTCCAATTGTTATAGTTTAGGATATGGGTCTGATAGCTTCCAACTATGGGAACCATAACTCCAAATCCTTCAAGTATGTGAAAACCTTCTTTTGTTCAAGTATATGTATTATTGTAGCCCTTTGGGGGTACAAAGTGAGTGGTACAACTTGAAAGTAAGCCAAGGATATCAAATGCTAATCATTCCAAAGGGGCTACAACTAGAAGGAGAAGTTTGTCTTCCTTTCAATTCCAATTAGCCTATGACCCTTTAGAGTTATCTAGAGTGGGTTTTTTTGTACTTAATGATAAAAGTGTAAAATGTTATGTCATTTTCCTTAAAATTTAGTCATTTTCACCTACTTTTTACCTATACAAACTCATTGACTTAGGATGTAATTGGAGGTTTTAAGTGAAAAATGAAGATATTTAGGAAAGTGTGGAATACAATAGTGTTGCTCAATTTGGACATAAATTTCTCTTTTGAATTTCGATTGGAATCATTCAATAACCCATAGAACAACTAGTCAGAATTTAAAACTTTAATATTTCAAGTTTTGAGGAATTTACACAATGTGGAAGGTTTTAGTAGTTTACTATGTGTTACAAATTGAATTGCTCGACCATAAGACACAGTTGTATTGGAGCCTATAAAACATTAAGAAGAGATATAATGAAAATCTCAATTTATTGATATTATGTGGAATGATTTTGATCTCTCTCTTTATTAAAACTACTGTAAGATGTGTTTTAAGCCTTTTTTTTCGTTTATGATGATTGTTGATCTTAATTACAACTTGAAAAGAACTAAAACTTAGCCTCTTTCTATGTTGTCTATGTCTCTTTTAATAGTTTTTTTCATGGACATGGTTGTGTTCCATGCCATATATTATATTGCCTTTATAAAATTCTTTGAAAAGAGGAACATGAACATTGACATGTCAGTGTCTTTGGACCTGTATCACACTATATGTTTTCACCATATGACAAGGGCTTTAACCCATCCATTTAAGAGTCTGTGTCTTCAACAATAAAGTCCCCAAGGGGATCAAATGACGATCGTGTGCTAACCATGTTTGATATTCTTGCCATATGTTTCTGCTTATAGAGGGAAACATGTTAAATTCATATGTGAGACCATGTTCAGCCAAGATTGCATTTTCTTCTTGTTTTGTCTTTTAAAACCCTTCAACCTTTGGCCTACATCATTCCCAAGCAACATCTCCATGCTTATTTAAGACATAACATAAAATCGATAAATAAAGGTAATTTATATGTATAGAAAAATATTGTGTAGAATATATGAACATTAAATGTATATCAAATACCTCAAACTTATCTTTTTACTTGTTCTAAAATAAGTCATTCTCAAAATGTATTAACATATGTAAGCTTAAATTCCATCAATATTCAAAAATTCAATTGAAATAGACATAAATGCTTACTTACTATTCACTTAATCAAATCATTTCAAACAATTAGGCCTTATACAAAATGAGTAAAGAACATTAATCAATATATATACATAGTCTTTTTAATCATCTTCGGATCCCAATAAGAAAAAGCTTGTGTTATATGTTTACCATGTTGATTTTAACTTTAGTAGAAGGTTGAAGTTTATTGAGAAATTAAAAAGAATTAATAAAAAAGGGAATATAGTATAGATTATAATTGAAGGAGGAAGCCCAATAAAAAAAATCTATACTACCTCTCTCGCTTAACCTTATTAAAGTCCTAGCTAACAAAGTTATTATTTTCATTTACATAGAGCAAACTAACAAAATAACTTCAATAACCAAAAAGATCTTTTAAGTCTTAAAAATGAAGAGCTTGATTGCTTCCTTTACATTCTCCAAGAAAGTGCAATACTAAGTAGACTACTTCTAGCTATTTCATTCTGAAACAATTATTTCATAATCAAGTATATGCATTCTTACAAGATTTTCTACTCAAGGTTCTCAATTCCCTTGAGGTGTCTACTAAGTCATTTAATTCCAAGTATTTAGTATACATGTATCAACTTAGAAGGAACATAGTCTAGTCACCCTTTGAGCTTACTTTTTTTTCTTTTAACTAATTTAACGAACATTATAGTTTATAATTGTTCTGCTGAGGTGGAAAAGATCCTAGATAGCTTTCCAAACTACTGCATAGAAATTACACTCAAATAATAGGTAATAAGGTGTTTATGGAGCTAATTTGCATAGACAAAAAATACTTGATAGGTTAAGCAATCTCAATCTATCCATTGCAGGCACTGTTTAACAATTAACTAGAGGAGAAAGGAGACACTAAGAGTTAAGTTTGTGTTCCATACCACTGTATGACACTTCTTAATCTCACATATATTGCTCAATAACTTATAAGATCTATTAGTGAATTAACTTGAAGGAGTATCAAGCCATATATATGTACCTTTCCTACCTAGTTAGGGTTTGATGTGTGCTTGATTGTTTGTCTATTTACTCCATAACACTTAGTGATTAATGATTTGGAATGCTTAAGACATTTATTTTAGTTCACACTTTGTTTTAAGTGCAATTTAGAAGCATAAAATCTAAAGTGAGTTAAAAGCATATTCTTTGAGTCATGCTCTTGATGTTCACATTCAATTGTTATTATGGAACAAGAAGGAGGAGTAGAGTGAAGATGGGATAAGAAAATGCCATAAAAAGAAGAAAATTTCATGATGTGCACCCAAACGTGCATATGCTCAAAAACCTAGTTTTTACCGTAAATCAACATTTTGGACAGCTAATGGGAGGGGAATCAATTGGGGACTTCGTGAAGGGCAAAAACTTACTCTTTCAACACTCATAGAGTGCTAAGCTTCTCTATTCTGGTTCGAAGGTGAAATCGATGCCTAGGATCACAGTTAAGTTTATCTTTTCATTGTTTTATGTTGAATCCCTCTCTTTATGGATTGTTATTGTTGTTCTATGTCTATTGCTTCGGGTATTGTAAAGATGATCTGAATGTGTTCATTGGATTGTTTTTATAAAAACTCATTGCTAGAATATTCAATACAATACATAATCGTTGTGTTTTAGATTTGTTTGTAGCTAATAATGATGTTACGTCATTCAGAACAATGTAATATAGGTTGAATAACCAAAACTCGTGTGGTTACTTCCTAGATTGGTCTGTTTTCTATATTCGTCATGTGGTTGTTCAATTAAATCAAGAGAGCTTGTTTTAATTAAACATGACCTAAGAAAAAAATTAGGATTAACAAAATTTTTTATTAATATACTACCAATAGTTTTAAGAAAGGTGTGGAAACAATAGAATAATGAAATATGTTTAATTGTGTGTAGGCTGAGATTGACCAAAGAACTGAATTCTAACACATTCATCACTTTTGAGTGTTTTTCTATAATTTTTTTGTTAGTTTAATTTTACTTTATTTTTTAATTGCATTCAAATAATCCCCTCCATCCCTTTCATCTTCAACATCAATTATTTTCATTGCACAAATTACACTTACATTCCCTGTGGATACATACCTGCTCACCACTACTATAAATTTTTAGTATGCAAAGTTATGTTTATTTTGTGATGCACTTGACATGCATTATCAATTTTGATGTCGTTGTTAGAGAATGTGGTGCTTTAATTTTGTTATTGCTTTTATTTGGTGTTTTGTATATACTTGTTTCTAATTAGTTTTTACATTTATTTCTTTATCTTTTCATTTTTTTGTGTGTTTGTACATAAAAAGGATACAATGAAAGGAGTATGTCTATTGGATACTATCAATGCTATTGGTGGAAAATTTTCCCATAACCTATATTCCCAATCCTATAACCAAGATTAGAGTGATCCTACGAACATTAGTTATACAGGGGATAGCTAGCAAGCCTATTTCCTATACGAGCTGCAAGATGCACATCAATTCCTATATAAACCATAAGCTTTTTATTACAACTCAGGTACATCTCTGGATGATTTAATTAATGTCGTTGCTATTAATACTCTACATTTCGACCAGGATGTAAGGTAATTTTAGCAAGATACAAGGTTTAATGTCCAAAATTTGGAGAGCCAACAAAACTCAGGTACATCTCTGAAAGACTTAGTTAATGTTATTGCCGGAATTTTATGGCATAGAGTATCTTTAAATTCCATTACCCACGCCATCGCTGCCTAAACATCTCTATTTTTTTCTTTGTTGCTATTTACTATTATTTATATTGTTTTGTTTTTCTCATTAAGGACAAGGTGGTGTTTAAGTGTGGGGATGTAACTGCATTTGCACATCATGTATGTGTGAATTTTGCATTTGTTTTTTTTTCATTAGTTTGGCATTATGATATGTGAATTGTGTCAATGTGTCCATGATAAAAATTAAACAAAATATTAGCTTTCAATATGATCATTTAATTTGTAAATGCTTGCTAACTTATGAATTATGTGTTGTAATTGTCTTTGGGATGAATATGTATGTTAATTAAGACATGACACTTACACTTTCACTTTATGACACTTGTTTGGACACATTTGTAATTACACTAAATTGGTTAGCATTATTACTAAAATTCATAAGGATGATTGACTAAAAAGAAATAAGGTAGGCTAAGAAATTACAAAAAGAAAATAAATATTAAATGAAATAACTATTTGGTTACTCTTTTCAAGAAAATTTGGTTAAGATTAAAGTTGGTAGCTAGTTGACAGTTATGATATAGTTGAGTAATCGGGGGCATTCACGACAAAATTTTTGTCTTTGCATCAAAAGACTAAAATGACACTCCAACCAAGCTAAACAAAAAATGTGATCTAATTGAGTAATCGGGAGGTGTTGACGATAAGGTGTTTGCTTCGCGTCAAAAGATTAGGTTATCATTTAAAAAATATTGGTACAATAAATAAACCTACTAATCTTTTAAAAAATAGTAAGAATTCTTAAAAAAGGTTAGTGATAGTTAGCCTTTTTAATTAATCAATAATAATAAATACATGCTTACCAGTGCCACATGTGTATGAATAGGATGTTGATATTTTGATTGATTTGTATATTCAATTCAACGTACATAAACATGAAAGGAATAAGTTAATGTGTTTGTGAGTGTTGGAAATTAGAAATTTATATTTAAAAAAAAGACTGAGGAAGCAAGACATGATAATGCCACATTGGAGCACAATCGTGCATAAACTGTATTCCCTTTGTTAGGATCTTGCCTCAAGGAGCATGATTATGATAGAGAGAAAAACCATAAAGCACAATCGTGACTCAAAGAACACGATCATGACAGGGAGTTTCCAAGCGTGACTTTTTTGTATCTTTTAGGGTTCATGGCTATTTTTGGAACCAAACAAAGTGCGAATTAGAAAGAACTGTAGAAGCCTTAAGAACCATAAGAACAAGAAAAACACATAAAAAGCAAGAGCCATAACATCAAAGTGAATAAAAAATGGGAGATCAAAAAGAACATCAGAAAATTCCAACATTCCAAATCAAGGTATTAAACAATTTTTTTCTCTTTCCTTTTAGATTCTTTCGCTATCCATGATATGTAATTCGATTTCCTTGATTTTAAGCATGTCTATGAATTTCTTAACTCTGGTTAGGAATTATTCTGGATTTATTTTTTGACTTTATTCATTGTAGATTTCAATATATTCTAGATGTATGTGATAATCGTTTAAGCATAATCTTGACAACAAATCGAGAGATTGATTCAAAGTAATTAGTATAGATAGTTGGCAATTTACACAATTATCAAATTAACAATCAATTGAAGAGAGACCTTGGTTATGAAGTTAATCAATTGAAGAGAGACCTTGGTTGCGAAATTAATTATCTATTAGATAGCATCAGATTTAATTTAAGACATTAAACATAGTGTTATGAATTGAGAGATTACAAATTTGGAAATTTTGAATTCAGTTAGGATTAATTGATTAGATCTTAATAGAGAGTAATCAATAACTTTAACAATCTACAATAAACACATAATTTGATTTAACAAGACTAAGGGAAAGAAATAGAGAAAGAATAGTTCTTAAATATTTAATCTTGATCAATCTCAATTTTTCTTCGTAACTCACTTATTGATTGTTGACTATTTCGTTTTATTATTTATTTTGAATGCTATTATTTAATTTTATTCAAATTAATTTCATGTTACCTTAGACAAGGTTAGGTTCAAATTCTTAGCTATTGCATAATCCTCATAGAGAAAGATAACTGCTTATGACGCACGTATAGGAGTGATTCAACAAAAGGTTGTTTGAAAATCCTTAGAAGTTAATGATGATTGTGTCAGATTGATGGGTTTGTGGATATTTGGAAGTTTCGACAAGGAAGGATAAGGAAGAACAAGATTTTAAATTCAACAAAAATAAGAGGATACGTAAGGTTCAATCCCTACTATACCTCACGAATACATAATTTCCTATGAGTAGGAAAATGCTCCTTCCTAAGGTACACCCAAACTCAGTCTCCAGGTTCAAAAGTCACCAACTTTGGTCCTTTATTGGCTTGACGGGCATAGACCTTGTTTCTTTTCTCAATGTGTTGTCATGCCTTCTGATGAATCTCCTTCACTATTTCGTCCTTTTCCAATCTGTGCTAGACAACTCATGCAGAGATAAAGGAACCAAATCCAAGACAGTCAAAGGATTAAACTCATAAATAATCTTAAAAGGCGAGAACCTTGTTGTAAAATGTACATATCTGTTATATGCAAACTCAATGAATGGCAAGCAATCACCCCAAGTTTTCAAATTTCTCCCTACAACAGTATGCAACAAAGTCCCCAAGGTTCTGTTCACAACCTCAGTTTGTCCATCAGTCTGTGGGTGGCAAGTAGTAGAATATAACAGTTTAGTTCCTAACTTTTCCCCACAACACACACCAAAAATGACTCAAAAACTTAGTATCTTTATCTGAAATAATAGGCCCAGGAATACCATATAATCGGACAACATCTTTAAAGAACAAATCAGCAACGTGTATGGCATCATCAGTCTTATAGCATGTAATGAAATGCGTCATTTTACTAAATCTGTCCATAACAACAAAGATGTTATAAAACCTCCTCTTTGTCTTAGGTAAACCCAAAACAAAGTCTATAGATATATCCATCAAAGGGTCACTAGGTACAAGCAAAGGGGTATACAATCCATGAGGTTTAGAAGTGGATTTGACCTGTCTACAAGTAATACAGTAGTTACACACACGCTCCACATCCTTGTGCACACATGGCCAAAGAAAATGTTCATGCAAGATGTTTAATTTTTTTTCAACCTCAAAATGCCCCATTAACCCACCACTATGGGCCTCATGCATAAACAACTCAGGCAAAGAACAATTAGGTACACACAATTGATTTCCATGATATAAATAACCATCATACCTAAAGTACTTGTGAAATGCACCATGTTCACATGCGGCATACACACTAGCAAAATCATCATCAGTAGTATACAATTCCTTAATTTGCTTAAATCCCAACAACTTAGAACTAAGAGTGGAGATTAAGGAATACCTCCTAAATAAGGCGTCAGCCACTACATTTTCCTTCCCTTGCTTGTAGTGTAGCACGTATGGAAAAGTCCCTAAAAACTCCATCAAAGTCACATGCCTCTTACTCATGTTACCTTGGCTCTTCAAATACTTAGGCGACTCGTGATCCGTTCGGACGACAAACTCCTTTAGTTAAAGGTAGTGCTGCCACACCTCTAATGCTCTCACCACAGCATAGAGTTCCTAGTCATAAGTCGGATAGTTGAGTTGGGTGCCACTTAATTTCTCACTAAAGTATACAACTGGTTTTCCTTCTTATAACAATAAAATGCCTATACCAATCCCAGAAGCTTCACATTCAACTTTAAACATTTTATCAAAATTAGGCAAACAAAGAATAGGAGTAGAACATAATTTTTCTTTTAACAAGGTAAATGCACGTTCTTGCTCATCCCCTATGTAAAACCTCTCTCTTTCTTGATTACCTTAGACAAAGCTGTAGCAATGGTAGAGAAATTCTTCACAAACCTCTTATAGAAATTAGCAAGTCCAAGAAAACTCCTTACCTCGGTAACACTCTTAGGCATTATCCATTCTTGAATAGCCTTCATCTTCTCACTATCCACTTCAACTCCCTTTGAACTAAACACAATTCCTAAGAAATTCAACTTATCAGTGCAAAACATACACTTCTTAAGATTCACATACAATTTCTCCTTTCTCAGTACATCAAGAACATGCCTTATATACTGACATGCTCATCCAATGTAGTGCTATACACAAGAATATCATCAAAGTAAACAACTACATACCTAGAAATTCACCCATTAACCTCATCAAGGTGGTAGGTGTGTTAGTTAAGCCAAAAGGAATCACTAACCACTCATACAACTTATACTTAGTTTTAAAAGCAATTTTCCATTCATCCCTAGGTTGCATCAGAATTTGACAATAACCATTTTTCAGATCAATTTTTGTGAACGTGCATGCACCATGCAATTCATCCAATATGTCATCTAACCTAGGAATGGGATGTCTATACTTTACAGTGATTTTGTTTACAGCTCTACAATCGACTCGCATCCTTTACATTCCATCCTTCTTTGGCACTAACAAGATAGGAATAGCACAAGGACTCGAGCTTTCCCTCATGTGACCCTTCTCCAATAGCTCATCCACTTGCCTTTGAAGCTCCTTTGTCTCCTCAGGATTGCTCTTATAGGCTGGTCAGTTTGGTGTTTGAGCTCTAGGCATGAAGTCAATTTGATGCTTAATACCCCATAAGGGCGGTAGCCCTTTACGTATTTCCTCAGGGAAGACATCTCCATATTGTTGCAAAAGAGACTTAAAAATGCTTGGCAAATCTTGACTAGGGTTAGTTTCTGCCATAAAACACTCCTTATATCTAACCACCACAAGTGCTCTTTTCTCTCCCACATGTTCCCTTAGCAAAAAAGTTCACCTTCTTATTTTTTTCTCACTTTTCTTTTCTCTCTTTGCACTTTTCTCTCCTGCACATCCCACTTTCTTTTTCTCACTCGTTCAATCTATCCCATTGGGCCAGTCTCATTTATCTTTTGGGCCTCTTTACCGTCTTCTTTTTTCTTGAACATCACTACCCGAACCCTCCTCACTTTTCATTACTTTGACCTAGTCCAAGTAGATCTTATGAGGTGACAATGGCACTAAGGTGATAATGGCACCAAGATGAAATTTCTACCCTTGAATTTAAAGGAGTACCGATTGGTGTACCCATTATGCTCTGCAAACCTATCAAATTGCCATGGTCTCCTTAACAACAAACAACCTGCCTGTATAGGTGCCATATCACAAAGTACCTCATCCTCATATCTATCCACTGAAAATGACACTAACACCTACTTTGTTACTTTCACCTCATGACTATCATTAAACCATTATAACTTGTATGGCTCAGGATGCTTCCTACATGTTAACCCAATTTAGTCACCATAGTCATACTAGCTACATTTGCACAACTACCCCTATATATGATCAGATTACAAACTTTTCTTCCCACTAAACCCCTCAATTGAAATAAGTTTTCTCTTTGACCTAAAACCTCCTCCTTTACCCGAGCACTCAAAACCCTCCTCATAATAAGTGCTTCTCCTATGGTAGCCCTCTTCACACAATCATCATCACTACCATTTTCATCACATGGCAAAGAATCACATTCATTATTATCCTCAAACTTAACTACCCCATTCTCCCACATGTGTATGACTTTTTTATTAGGTAATTGGGATGTAATATGACCCAAACCCAAATATTTAAAGCATTTAAAACTAAAATGTTTACTAGAAGATGCTTGGTTGTTAGGTGTACCTTTTATTTCAGCCTACATTTGTCCTTTTTGGAGTCTCCTTGAAGTCGACACCCTTCTCCTTTGGTCTGTCCTCCCTTCTCATTCCACCCCTTGCTGTCAGTCTAGCCTTGAGTTGCCTCTCCACTTTCATGGCCATGTTCATTATGTCTTCAATCTCTACATAGTGTTGCAACTCCACAACATTGGGTATATCCCAGTTTAACTTACTCGAGAAACATGCCATAGTATCCTCTAGGTCCTCCTCAATATTAGCTCGAATCATGGCTATCTCCATCTCTTTGTGGTAGTCCTTTACTGACTTAAACCCTTATGTGAGTCCTTGGAGCTTTTGATGCATCTCACGGTAATAATATGAATCAACAAACTTCTTCCTCATGCACGCCTTAATTGCTGCCCAAGTAAGGGTGCTCTTCATTCCTCATTCGAGACGTCACCAACTGATCCCACCATATTAATGTATAGTCAGTGAACTCAATAGCAGTAAGCTTTACCTTTTTCTCCTTAGAGAAGTTGTGGTACTCAAAAATCAAGTCCATTTTTCACTCCTACTCCAAGTAAGCCTCACCATCATTCCAACCCTTGAAGGATGGAATTTGCATTTTGATCAATTTGAGGTCTTCATCTCGCCTGTTGAGCGGTTCTCCTCTCGTAGCCCTCCTAGGCATGCACTACCCATACTCCTCCTCCTCCTCATCAAATTCATCTTCCACAATGTCATATCATGGTGGTGGTGGTTGATGAAAAGGAGGTGCTTGCTATTAAACTTAAGGTTCCTCATATAGCACCCCACTCCCGCAAGGACATGAAACCGACATCGTGGGTGATATCCGAGTCCATGTCCCATGAGAGTGACGTGCTAAAGCACTCAATTATTCAGAAATCGGTATTTTTTTAATCAAAAACACAATGTGCGGAAATTTATAACCAATTTAGGCCCACTTTCCTTCATAAACTTTTTCAATCATAACAATGCATTCAATAAAATTTTCAATAGCCATTTAGCCCCTTTCATAAAAACAAAACACTTTAATCATAAAGTCTTTACATTACAACATAGGTCATGTTCACCTTTTTACAAAACTTTCGGATTACATAATTCGATACAAAAGTTACGAAATATACAATTCCATACAAAAAAAAGAAATACAATGCAAATGTGAACTGATCCTGATCTTTATCCCTCACTAGTATGTTGTACGGATACTCCCGTTTGCCAACGGGGTATTCTTCTAATCCTGAAAAATATTTGCAAATTTTGGGTGAGTTTTGCGAACTCAATCAATAACCATCATCGATGGCTTACCCAGTCATATAACACACTACCACATTCACAACATTTCACATTTCACATTTCACATTCAATACAATTTAATCATTCATATTATGCGAATGCAGTGCACATGAGACCTACTTTTACTTTGTTGTGACTGACTGCCTAAACTGCCCCATATAGGGCTCATTAATAACCGTCCCTTATTCCCTTAGGGGATACAGGGCTCATTAAACATTAAGCCTAAGGCTCTGATTCACTTTTGAGCTCGAAGTTTATTTTCACTCATTGAGCTTTAAGCTCTGATCGATGGCTACTCTAGTCACAACTCCATTATGTTTCATGCATTCATGAAATGGAATGCATCAACCACATTTGCATATTCTCATTCAATCACATTCACATATCATCAGACCTTAGTCCGACATTCAATATGAAAGTTGAGGAAACAATTTCATTTATATGCAAATGCACATTCAAACACATTTATCATCGACCATAGTCCGGCATTTAACAATCAAATTATACACACTTATTTCATCTCACTCACAAATAAGTAGCACTTCAATATCCTAATCAAACATCACAATTATCGGACCTTCTATCCGAAATCAACAATCAAGATGCATTCATATCAACATTCAATAGTCAATTAATACAAAAATCGAACCAAACAAAACAAACAATGAAATGAGACCATCTAGGTCTACTCACAGTACTCTCTAGATTATCATTTGCTTCCAAATTCTAGGAATGCCTGAATGTGAACACTTGACCTGCACAACCCATTTATGTAAGACATCCATTTCACACTCATCAATAATTACACAAATATACGCATTTATTTATGCACAATTGTATAGGTGGGCTATGTACAATGCATGCTCAATGACAATCCTGGATATATGTTCTAGAACACATATTATGCTCATTCCCATTTCATAG
>JAOSBO010019553.1:0-12281 GCA_027563915.1 Erythroxylum rotundifolium
TGTTGTTGTTGTTGTTGTTGTTGTTGTTGTTGTTGTTGTTGTTATTGTTGTTGTTGTTGTTATCATTATTATTATTATGATGATTGTAGGCCGTTTAACCTTTAATTCATAATTTTCAATTTATCTATAATAGAATTTGTTTATAGTAGTTTCCACGCCCATACTATTTTGCATATTCTGTGTGGAGCTCTTTGTTTGGTGTCAACAATCGCATACAACTATAAATCTTCCTTTAGGTATGCAAATTAGTAGTAACCTACATTGTTTTATATATTAGTTTTCGTTTCATTTTATTCTATATTGTTTACTTAATTGTTGCCTATGAACGGGAACAACATTGTTGACTGCATGTAATATTAAACATAGGTTTTTTTAAACCTAATATAAAACGAAAAATGCATGTTATAACTTGGTTATCTTCTTGTATTGTATAGCTAAATGGATAAGAGTCAACTGAATACATAGAATGAGTTAAGAGTTTCATGCAATTTGTAAAGAATCAAATGGGTGAGGATTGTAGTATTCATTGTCCATGCATTGATTGCTTAAATATGGACTTCCAAAGTCAAGATGTGGTATATAATCACTTGCTCATCTGAGGCATAGACAAATTCTATAGTCCATGGATTTATCGTAGTGAATGTAAGGAAACAAGTTATAGTAGAATTGTCGATACATCTTACAATGAGACTTACAATAATGATGTTGATGATTTTGATGTGAATGATGATGGTGATGATGGGATTGATGAGATGTTAGATGATTGTCAGAATTATATGTAGACTATGAATGAAATAGGAATGCCTAACATAATTGGTAGTATGACCGAAGATAATTTTAGGAAGTTATTGAAAGTTGTTCAAGAACAATTATATCAAGGGTGCTCTAATTTTTCGCTACTATCATTTGTTATGAAGTTGCCACATTTGAAGGTTTATACTAAACGATGCATTACCTAGGGCACATAACTTACCGAATTCTTATTATGATGCGAAGAAACTATTAAGGGACCTTGGATTGGGATATATTTCCATTCATGCTTGTAAGTATGACTGTGTTCTTTATTGGAAGGAAAGTAAAGAACTTTGAAGTGTCTTATTTATGGTACATCAAGGTGACGGGTAGATGATGGGAGAGGGAAAAAGATGTCGATGAAAATCTTTCGATAATTTCTTATTAAGCAATAATTATAGAGGCTATTTATGTCAAAAAATCAACCATATATATGAAATGGCATAAAGAGAAACACATTGATGATAACAATATGCGTCATCCAGTAGACTCAATGGCATAGAAAGAGCTTGATAGAAAGTTTCCATGGTTTGGATGAGATTGTCGTAAGTTTCCTGGTAAGGACATTGATGTTTACTTACAACCATTAATTGATGAATTAAACAATCTATGGGAAAATGGATTAGAAACTTTTAATCTTGTTGAAGGTAACATGTTTATAATGCGTGCCGCGGTATTATGGATTATAAACGATTTCCCAGCTTATGGGTAATTGTCAGGGTGGAGCTCTAAAGGGTATATGGCTTGTCCTATCTGTAATCTTCAAACATGTTCAACAAGGATACAAAGTAAAATATGTTATACAGATCATCATTGTTATTTGGAACATGGGCATAGATGGCAAAGAAGTAAGTAGTTTAATGGCATAGTTGAGTTGGGTGAAGCTTTGATGTAGTTGTCAAGTAATGGCATTGTTTACTAGCTATCACATTTGGTTAACATTACACCTGGCAAACACCCAAGTAATAGAAAGCGTAAGAGAAATAATATTGAACTGAATTGGACTAAAAAAAAGCATATTTTTCAGCTTGCCATATTAGAAGGAATTACTATTGAGGCACAATCTTGATGTCATTCATATTGAGAAAAATGTTTCTGAGGCCATTTTAGGGACTGTTATGGGAATTGATGGGAAATCCAAAGAAACTATTAAAGCAAGACTAAACTTGGAAGACATTTATATTAGAAAAGATTTGCATTTGAGAAGAAGAGATGATGGATCATACTTTATTCCCCCTATTTGTTATAAGATGTCAAAAACTGATAAACAAGTATTCTATCAGTTCCTCCAATCAGTCAAATTTCCTGATGGGTATGCATCTAATATGAGTGAAGGTTAAAGAGGGAAAAGTGTCATGGTTAAAAAGTCATAATTTTCATGTACTTTTGCAATGGCTACTTTTTATTGGAATACGTGGTTATTTGTTGAAGGATGTGTCCATTACTTTGCGTCAACTCGAAGAGTTTTTTAAGAAATTATGTTGCAAGACACTTAAAGTTCAAGAGCTTGATAAATTGGAGAAAGACATAGCATTGATTCTTTGTAAGCTTGAACTATTATTCCCCCCATCTTTTTTTATTTTATGGTTCATTTGGCAATTCACCTAACATATGAAGCAAAACTTGGTGGACCGGTTGAATTTCAATGGATGTTTCTGATTGAATGGTAATTTATATTAAATTCAACAAGCTTTTCCTTTGTTATTTGTTTGAAACAATTCCTAATTTAGTAATTGTTTATGTTTAGGTTTTTATGCTCTCTTAAGCATTATGTACATAATAGAACTCGACCAGAAGGGTCTATTGCAGAGGCTTATATAAAAAATGAATGCTTTACTTTTTTTTCAATGCACTTGACTAATGTGGAGATAAGATTTAATAGACCGGAACGTAACTTTGATTTCAATGATGATGGTAGGTTATATATTTTCTCCCAAAAGGTTATGCCACTTGGTGCGGTTAAATATGTTGAGTTAAGTAAGGACGAATTTGAAATTGCACATTGGTATATTTTGAACAACAGCGAGAACATTGATACATACATGGAGTACGTATGTTCTTTTTCATTCAAACAATTATATTACAATTTCCTTCATTAACTCTGAGATCTTACAGTGTTTTTTTTCCCAATAGAGAGCATAAGGCTACAATTCGAAGCAAAAGGACCGTTAATGTTGAAGAAAGACATAGGCAGAAGTTTGTAACATGGTTTAGAAATCGAGTAAATTGTTATATTAATTACAAATTATGAAAATATGAGAATATGATGAGATCCTCATATTTATTTTCAATTTGTTATACGGATGATATGGTTTCATATCGACAATAGCATTATATAGTTTGGTAAGTGGGCCTCATATTTGTGGGAAGAAATACATAGGTTATATTGTTAACGAGGTGCGATATCATATACAAGATCAAGATAGTCGGGTTAGAAGTCAAAATAGTGGGGTTGTTGTTAAAGGATGTCATAACGACAAAATCATTGACTTCTACGGTGTCATATCTGAAATTATCGAGTTACATTACATCAAGGATAAGAAGGTTATTCTACTTAAATGCAAATTGTTTGATCTAACTAACATGAAAGTGAACGGGCATATTACTAGCATAAATGTTAGTAAGACATGGTATGATAATGATCCTTTTGTTCTTGCAACTCAAGCCAAACAAGTTTTCTACGTCAACGATATTGTGTTGGATCGCAATTGGAAGGTTGTTCAAATGTTTCAACAAAGGAATATCTTTGATTTTTGTGAGAAGAATATGGGAGAATTGGATGAAGATGCTGATAAAGTCTATTAAGATATTAGTTTGGAGATCAATAACAAAGGTATTCTAATAGAAGATACAGATATATCTTCATTTTGTAGGAGAGATGTTGAGCCCAACATAGTTCAACTGGATGAAGTCCAATCCCATCTTATCTTACAAATAGATGAAGACTATACTCAGGATGGAGTGGATGATGATTTTCTTCATTTTGATCATGATGATTGAATGCAAGTTTCACTGTTTGTATTGTTTCAAATGGTAATAAGATAATTGCTTTATGTAGTTGATGTTTTAGTTATGTTAATTAAGCACAATTTTAATGTTTCACTAAATGGTTTTTTTTACAATTGGACATTGTACCTTATGTTCATAATTTGTTTTACACAGGTTCATTATAATGGCACCTGGACGAAACAAAAGAAAAAGGGTGGAAACAGGAGATGAAGTTTCTCCCACAGAACAACCAGCTATTGCTTCATCACATGAGGAAAGTCAGTAATAACAACCTTTTCAAACATCATTTGGTAGTCATAAGGGATCTTCAAGTATGTTTTTGATAACCAAACATATTTACATTTATGCTTTGATTATATGTTTAGTGTGTTTTTATCATTATGCTTTTTCTTTCAAGTTCCAATACTAGCTTCAGAAAACGAGGCAGAGATAAGACAAAAGGAGTTAAGTTGCAACAGATGAATGTTGCAATGAATTCAAAGTTGTTCGTGACTATTGAGTCGACGTAAGGGCGCCCAGTTGATAAGATCCAAGCAGTAAAATTGGTCAGTGAGTTGGGCGTTGATGTCTGTAATAAGTTGCCTTACCTTCAGCTTGTTAGGCAGTTGAAGGAAGACAACTTGCTGCAAAATGCTTTGAATAATGTTTCGGTAATATTTCAATTCATTTCATTATATGTATTGCAATTTTACTTAATTAAATTAATAACTTATCTAACACTTTTTTTGACAGATTGAGCTCAATATTGTTGATATTGACACACTTAAGGTTTCAAGCAGTGTTAATTCACTGTTGAAACATAGGGTGAAGGATCACTGATATCGACTTCATAAATATTGTCAGTTATTTCCTTCCGATGAAAAGGTAAGTAGACATGTGCTGAAATGGGAGACTGAATAAAATTGGAATAAATTATGTGACTATTGGGCTTTAGCGAAGGTTTAGGTTTATTTTTTCTCTCTTCAAATTTCCTTCCATTAATTATATTTATACATCTCATAACTACTTGTCTTAATTTAGGAAAATTGTTAGAAAGCCAAGGCCAATAGAACCTTAATGAAGACTCCTCATAATACTGGCTCCAAACTATTTGTCGTTGTCCGAAACAAATTAGTAAATGCAACGTTTTCAATTTATTATTATATTTTTTAGTACAATAAAATTCTAATTGGTTATAATTTTTTAAATTTGTATTATAGAGTCAAACAGAACTCCAAGGGCAAGAGTGTGATATGATCATATTGTACAAGCACACACACTACAAGAAAGGTCAAGGCTGGACGTCTAAAGAGGCTCAGAGTAATTTTGTAAGTTCAAATAAATTAATATTACATTTTATTTTTCTATGTAATAATAAGTAATTATTTTTTAGTTAACTCGATTTTCTACTTTAAATTGTATGACAAGAAGCAGGAGTTGTTACAGATGTCATTGACTGAGGAGAATCAGCCTAATGTCAATGACATTTGCAACAATGTCCTTGGTACACGATCGGGGTCTTAGGTATAACCCTAAGCCTATTGGTGCATCTTCGTCACAATCAATTACAAAGACGGCGCTTCAAAAGGAGAACAAGCAACTAAAGACTAAGTTAGATCGTAATATTAAAGAAGTGAACAAGCTCAAAAAATTGGTTAAACAAATACTAGGTTTTGCATATGTTAGTGGTAGTGACTCTAATGAAGACTCTTAGTTTGTAAGTTATGTGCAAATATTTTATTGTTAAAAATGCATTCCATTTAATATGTGTAAATATTTCAATTTATTATTATTTAAAAATCTGACACTAACATTAATTATAAAATGAATAATTTAAATATTTCAAACTGTCTTTAAAATTGTATTCAATTTGTTTAAAACAATTATAATAATTATTAAATTCAAAATTAAATTTTGTCAATAAATAATATTAGCTACCAAAATAAATTTAGGACAAGAAGTCCAAAAAAATGAAATAAACTAAAATACATTCGTTTTAACAATTATAATAATTATTAAATTCAAAAATAAAAATTGTCACTAAATAATATTTGCTACCAAAACATTTCGTCACAAAAGGTCATTAGCTACGAACATAAAATGTCACTAAAAGCATCTCGCTACAACAAAATATTAGTAGCTAAAACTATTTTGCTACCAAAACAAAATCATCGCCAAAACCTATTAGTTACGAAATATAAATTGTCACAAAACATTTTTACCTACACTTAACAAACGTCTCTAAAAACATTTAAGAACAACTTAGTAGCTAAAACTATTCTGTTACTCAAATAAAATCGACACTAATAACAATTACATACGAAAAAATATTATTAGGGAAATAGTTTTCTCTACGAAACATAAACGTCACAAATTACTATGTAATGCTCTTTATTATCGTCGGTTATCATTTTTTGTGACGAATTATTTATGTCGAAATTACTTTTTCTCAGCGACTACATAAAAATGTCCCGGATTTTATTTTGCAACCACAATTTTGCGACGTTTTTGACGACGATATTGATTTGTCGCTCATTATTATTTGCGACGATTATTTACTCTTTTGTGACGTTTAATTTCGTTGCTAGTTGTCATGTCTGTTGTAATGTTTCTTCTTCCAACCAACTGTTACTTAATGTTATTGATGTTTCACATGAATTACATAATTATAAAGAAGTTGTCCAACATACTGCCTAACAGGATGCTATGACTAAGGAATTTCAAGATCTTAACATCAATCATACTTGGGATATTGTTGCTCTTCCTCCTAGAAAGATACCAATCAATTCTAAATGGGTTTACAAAGTGAAGTATCATGCTGATGGTTCTGTTGAAAGATGCAAAGCTAGATTGGTTATTAGAGGTTCTATTCAAAAGACAGGTATTGACTACACCGAAACTTTCTCTCATTTTATAAAAATGACTACCATAAAGAGTTTAATTGCCATAATTGTCAAGAAACAATGGATGTTATATCAATTAGATGTACAAAAAGCTTTTTTTCATGGGTATTTACATGAGGAGATCTATATGAAGCCTCCTGTGGGTCTTGTTGTTTCTCAACCTAATCACGTTTGCAGGTTATGGAAATCTTTATATGGTCCTAAGCAAGCTTTTCAACAATGGCACGTTAAGTTGTCCAACACTTTGAAAATTTTGGGCTATACTCAATCCAAAAATTATTACTTCCTATTTTCAAAGTACATAGGATCATCTGTAGTTTTTGTGGCAATCTATGTTGATGACGTTTTGTTGACTGGTAATCATGTTAAGAAAATGACTTATTTAAAGTCTTATTTAGACTAGAAATTTAAAATAAAAGATCTTGGTGCATTGCATTGCTTTTTGGCTCTTGAGATTATTCAAGAGCCTCAGGGGCTTATTATGACACAACACAAATATGCCATTGATTTATTGAAGGAATTTAGTTGTTTAGATAGTTATTTTGACATCAATCCTCCAGATCCTACTATTAAGCTTCAACAACATGTAGGTCTTGTGCTTTCTAATTCTAGCCTCTATAGGAAATTGGATGGAAAGCTCAACTACCTCACCCATACTAGACCCAATCTATCCTTTGTAGTACAACAGTTGAGTCAATTTATGGATAATCCTCGAGTCTTCCATTATAATGCCGCCTTACATGTCCTTAAATACATCATGAGAAATCCCGCCCAAGACCTTCTCTTCAACAACAATTTGTCATTTTCTTTGCTGACTTTTTATGACTCTAATTAGGTGGCTTATTCATGCAGTAGAAGGTCAGTAAGTGGTTATTATATTTCCTTGGGTGGCAGTCCAATATCTTGGACATCCAAGAAATAAGTTGCAATTGCTTTGTCTTTAGTTGAGGCCAAATATTGATCCATGCATGAGGTTACTGCAGAATTGGCTTGATTAACCAAGTTACTTCATGAAATTACTGTGCCTAATTTACTTCTTTTCCAAGTGAAATGTGATAGTCAAGTTGCCATCTATATTGCTAAGAACACATTTTTTCATTAAAAGACTAAACACTTGAATTAGACTGTCATTTTGTGTGAGAAAATTACAAGAAGGGCTCATTTCCTTTACTTATTTGAACACACAAAACCAATTAGTTGATATATTCACCAAGCCCCTTCTCGACAAGCAACATCATCACCTACTTAGCAAGTTGGGAGTGTCTTCTTCTTCCCACCATCCAACTTGAGGGGGTGATGGACAGAGTTTGTTATGTTAACATAATTTGTTATAACTAAAGGAAAGTTTGTTATGGTTGTTATGATTTTTGTTTCTCAAATAAAACTTCAAAAAGCTTGGAATATAAATCAATAATTGTATAAAAGTATTAAGAACTTTTTCTTTCGTATACATCACAATACACTCAATGTTATGCTTATTCACAAAAATCAAAGAAAGAGAAGGTGAATGCAAAAAATAGCAAAAGCAAAATATCATACCCGCAAATGTATCAGAGATTGGCATATCCACCAGATCGCGAAGCCCATCCTTTTTTCCACTCACACGATGAATTCGTGCAAATCTTAGTTCCCATTCTCTTCTTTATTTACAATTCGTTACTTTTGTAACTGAGATTAGTAAATTTTTGGTGCAAGACCACCTACTGATGGGCAGGGTAAAAGTTAGTTACTAATCTCTTATACATGACGAAATGAAAGAGAATTGAGACATGGACGGTGTTACTATTTGGCACATTTTCATCTATCCCACATCGTGAGTTTATGTGTATGGGGTGGAGGTTGGAAGTTATAAAAGAAACCTCGTTCCCCCCCCCCCCACATCAATCCCACATCGATAGATTATGAAAATGGGAAGTCGTTTGATAGTTATAAAAGGGGGCTCTCCCCTCCTATTGTAATAATCCCAAATTTGTATCTCTTCTCACACATTAAATAAAAGTGGGCCATTGAGTGGTGCTCCAAAGACGTAAGCACAATTGGCCGAACTCCGTAATCATATTTTCGGGTGCGTTCTTTCTTTATCCCTTTTATTATTCTGCATTTATTGTCTTGTTTCATTTCAAGTTGATGTGTAGTATTCAATATTATTTGTCGGGTATATTTGTAGTGTTGTGTTCAATTTATTTTGGGGTATTTACTATTTGTGTGTGTACATAGGTTAGGTTGTGATAAATACACCGTGCACGTAATTTCTGTCTAAGAGGCCGGGTTTTAAGTGGGATCATTTATGACCCCTCCGCCCTTTCTTGAGCTTTTACGTGGAATGGTAACACTGTCTAGGAGGTTATTGTGATCTTTCCTAGGTATTACCGAATTGGTTCACTTCACTAGTTGATTATCTTAGAGGGAAAAATTACTCAATTTTCCCAACAAGTGGTATCAGAGCTTAAGGTTCATCCTTAGTTTATTTGTAATTTTTGTTATGTTTCATACTATATTTGGAGTCTACAATGGCAGTTAATGATCAAGAAACACCAGGGACATCGGTTTCCTGGTCATTATGGTTGAGGATTCTGTTCTCAAGTTTGAAATTGGCAGTGGAGATAATTAACAGTACTGGCCATTTCGGCATGTGGCAAGGGGAGGTCTTGGACTCCCTTTTCCAGCAAGGTCTTGATGTTGCCATTGACGAAAAGAAACCAAAAGATGTTGAGGATAAGGATTGGAGTATCATAAATCGGTTGGCATGCGAAACAATTTGATCGTGTCTGTCTAGAGAGCAGAAGTATGCTTTCAAGAATGAGACTTCTACACACAAATTATGAAAGGAATTGGAGGACAAATTTCTAAAAAAAGAGTGCTTATAATAAGCTCCTTATGAAGAAAAGGTTGTTCCAATGAATGAACACATCACTATGTTTAATCAGTTAGTAGACCTGTTGAATTTGGATGCAAAATTTGAGGATGAAGATTTGGCTTTGATGTTGTTATCATCTTGTCCTGATGAATTTGAACACTTGGAGACTACGTTACTTCATGGAAAGGAGAATGTGTCTTTAGATGTTGTATGTTCTGCTTTGTATAGTTATGAATTGGGGAAGAAGGATAAAATGAAAAACAAAACAGCTACAGCAGATGAAACATTGGTAGCAAGAGGTAGTCAGCAAAGCTAGTCGAAGGGGAAAAGAGAAAGATCCAAACCAAAAAGTCAGGTTGCTAAAGATGAGTGTGCTTTCTATTATGAGAAAGGACACTGGAAGAAAGACTGTCCAAAATTGAAGAAGAAAGGGAAGGCCCCAAAAGATGCAAATGTTGTAGAGTGTAAAAGTAATGCGGAATCAGATATCTCTTTGGTGGTTTCACCTTCAGCATTATATCTAGACGAGTGGACTTTGGATTTAGGTTGCTCTTACCATATGTGTCCCATCCGAGAGTGGTTATTTGATTTTGAAGAACTTGATGGCAGGGTTGTTTATATGGGAATTGATAATCCATGTAAAACAGCCGGCACAAGTTCAATCAAGCTGCGGAATCATAATGGATCCACCATAATTTTGAGAGATGTATGGTACGTGCCGAAGTTGAAGAAGAATCTCATCTCTCTGGGGACTTTGGAATCAAAAGGCCTAGTTGTAATGATGCAAGATGGAATTCTTAAAGCAACTTCAGGAGCACTTGTAATGTTGAAAGGCACAAGGAAGGACAATCTATATTACTACCAAGGTAATACAGTAATTGGGATTGTAGCAGCAGTAACTTTAAGTAGCAAAAAGGATGTAGAGGCAACAAAGCTGTGGCGTATGCATTTGGGACATGCTAGTGAAAAATCCTTGTAAACCCTTGCCAAGCAAGGATTGTTGAAAGGTACGGAGACTTTCAAATTGAAATTTTGTGAGCATTGTATTATGTGAAAACAACAAAGAGTGAAGTTTGGCACTACTATCCATAATACCAAGGGGATTCTTGATTATGTGCACTCAAATGTATGGGGACCTTCCAAGACTCTGTCACTTGGAGGTAGGCGTTATTTTGTCACTTTTGTTGATGATTTTTCCATAATAGTGTGGATGTTTACTATGAAGAACAAAGATGATATGCTTGGGGTTTTTCTTGGATGGAAAGTTCAGGTTGAAAACCAAACAGGAAGGAAGATTAAAGTTCTACGAACAGATAATGGTGGAGAATACAAGAGTGATCCTTTTCTAGAAGTATGCTAAGAGTCGGCACTTCATAGTTAGAAAAACACCAAAACAGAATGGGGTGTCGGAGCTTATAAACAAGAAACTAGTGGAGAAAGTTCATTGCATGCTGTTTTATGCTGGGTTAGGCAAAAAATTTTGGGTTGAAGCTATGACATACACTCAACATCTTATCAATCGCTTGCCTTCATCTACTATAGGTGACAATACTCCTTTAGTGGTATGGTCTGGGAAACCTGCAACAGATTACGATTCTTTGCGTATTTTTGGTTCTATTGCATATTATCATGTGAATGAATCAAAGTTGGATCCACGAGCAAAGAAGGCTTTATTTATGGGCTTCAATATTGTCAAAGAAGACAATAATCAGCAGGGATGTTGCCTTTGATGAATCTGCCATATTGAATAAGATAACTCCAAAAGCAGATAGAGAGCATACTGAAGCAGGTGGAGTTTGAACAGACAGTGATGATCCCAATAAAAAGCACTATTTGTAGCACCCCCTCACCGTAGAGTACACACCGAGATGTCCGTAGGTCATCTCGATACATATCCTACGATAAGGGTGCGCTACGAACAAATACTAAAACTTCACATGGCATCAATAATCATAAAGCGTCAATAAGTAAATCACTAAATTTTTGAAACCATAATTTCTTTTCATTCCCATTTCATAACATTAAAAGTAGTAATATACATCACTGTCTGTACATTACTCCAAAAAGGAAATCAAAAAAATACAAGAAACCCTAGCTAGGTCATCCCTCAAAAAGTGCCAGCTGACCGACCTGTGAGCCATGACTTCTCTTGCCAACTCGATCTACACGGCAGGAAAAGTCTATCTCAGGAGCCACGAGTCTACTCTCTCGGTCCTGAAAAATAATTTGCAATTTTGGGTGAGTTTGCGAACTCAGCGAGAAACCATCATCGATGGTTCACCCAATTCATGCATACAACATACCAATCACAATTATTTGACAGTACAGGAACCATCCTCGATGGTTCCCCCAATTCACGCAATACACAACAGATCACAAATAGAAAAGTCACATATCTATTCGCATGCCCAATCAATCACATTCAATCAAATGCATATGTAATGCGTATGTGACCCACTTTCCTTTTTATTACGTTGTTGTGACCGAGCGCCTAAACTGTCCCTTAAAAGGGCGCATTAATCGTTGAGCCAGAGGCTCTATGGGACTCGAGGCCCAAATACGTTGAGCTTTAAGCTCTCGGTGGCTGCTCTGGTCACAACTGCCAATTACTGATCATACATTTATGCATGGAATGCATATGTCATAATTAAACAAAGCCACATCATAAATGATTCCACATTAACACAGTAACCCAATTGATTCACAATTTATCACATTCACAACACATATAACAAGTAGAG
>JAOSBO010019570.1:1361-12281 GCA_027563915.1 Erythroxylum rotundifolium
ACATATTGAAGACAAGTAGAAACAACATGTGTAAAACAAGAGATTAAATTGACTAAAGCAATCTGATATCATTGTTGATACAATCCTGCTTGTTGTGGGCTACGAGCGTCTCTCTAATCATGATGACAATTACTTCAGCTAGTTCGGATTTGTGCTTCTCCTTATTCTTATAAATCCTCTTATTCCTCTCCCTCCAAAGGTAGTAGATAACCATCTGCAAAGCAGTATTTACTAAGAAACCATTCTGGTAACCATGTCTAGCCTTCCGAATGATATATTTCAACACCTCATCCCACCCAAACGATTTACTAGGGAAACAAAGCATCGCCATCATTCTGCTCCACATTGACTTACTATATTCACATTTGAAGAACAAGTGATTTCTCGATTCATTAACAAGTTTATATAATACACAAATTGGATCATAGGACCCAAACCACCTGTCGTTGGTTCTTAATCTGTTTTTGATCACCAACCAAAGACAAAAGGCAACCTTGGGACACATTACTTGCCGCCACACAATGTCTAGCCATGATACTGTTACGTGTGGTGTTTCCATAAGAAGCTGCACAAATCTATTTGTAAACAACCCACTTGAGTGTAATGTCCAAACCACTTTATCCTTCATTTCCTCATTTGACCTTGCTGGAAAATACCTCACCAGAATGTGAAAATGCCATTAGGAAGATAATCTATCCCATTCCTTCCAAATCCATGCAATCGTAGCCTCCATAGGAATCCGACTTCGTAGTCCTTGAAGATCCTCCTGCCACCACAATGGACTGGAGTCTGCCCAATTGTCAAACCACATCCTAGTATCCTCTCCGTCCCCTACTACATGTTTCATGAAAGGGTATACCAAGTCCTTAAGCTTTAACATCCCCTTAAATATCTATGAGAAACCTCGAGTATCTTATAGCTGCCAAAAACTTTGAGATTGGAGATAAAGCATATGCACCCATTTTACCTATAATGCCTCTTTATCTACAAATAGCCTCCAAATCCGTTTGAGAAGAATAACATGTTGCATTTGATTTATAGAAATAATGCCCAATCCTCCACTTTTCCTAGGAATGATGATTTCACTCCACTTCACTTTAGCCCATTTACAATTTTTAGCTTTCCCAAACCATAGGAAGTACTTTAGTACCCTCTCCATCTCCTTTATCACTTTCTTCGGAAGAACCATGTGAGCCGCCTAGTGTATATGCATACTATTTAGCACAACATTAATAAGACTCACTCTAGCAGCTAAAGATGAAAAACGATTTTGCCACCCAAGAATTCGACCTTTCAATTTTTCTATCAAAGGAACAAAATCTAAACACTTAGGCTTTCCTGCTGTAATAGGGATCCCTAAGTACTGAAATGAGATTTCCTGTCCAGCAAAACCCACTATATTACTGATCCACTCCAGATGCTGAATATCAAAAGATATATAAACCCCACTCTTCTGCTTATTCACTATCATACCCGACAACTCTGAAAATTTATTGACCATATTCATCATTATCAAAATAACTTGAGGTACAACTTTGCAAAACAGGATGACATTGTCAACATAACAAATGAGACAACCTCATCTCCCGACGTCTATAATGTTATTGAAACAACCCTTTATTCTCCACTAGCTTCGAAACCAATCTAGAAAAACCCTTCATAGCCAGAGTGAATAGGTAAAGGGAAAGAGGATCCCCTTGCTTGATGCCTCTCTTGATAAAGAAAGGTCTGGTTGGGATCCCATTCATTAGCACACTCATCGATGTAGATTTGATGCATTGCAGAATCCAGTATTAGAACTTATCTGGTAAGTTGATTGCTACCAAACATTGGTTCAAACAATCCTAACTAATTGTGTCGTATGCTTTATATAAGCCAAATTCAAGGCACAACTTTGGATATGTTTTCCCGTGTGATACTCCCCTAATAACTCTTGCAAGATCAAAATGTTGTCTCTAATAATTCTAGATGGCAAAAAGGCACTTTGAGCCTTATTAACCACCTCATTCATCGCAATTTTGAGTCTTTCCACCAGTAATGTTGCAATAATTTTATACACAGTTGAGCATCATGAAATTGACCAGTAATCCGATATCGTAGATGACCTCTTCACCTTTGGAATCAAACATATAAAAGTGTGGTTTATCTCCTTTAGCAAAGAACCTGAAGAAAAAGCCTACAAAACAGCCTCAGTTAAGAGTGGCCCAGTAATGTCCTAGGTTTACTGGAACAAACCTGCTGAGAACCCATCAGGACATGACGCCTTAGTGCTATTTAATCGAAACACCACCTCTTTCACTTAGTGAGATATATAGGGCTTTAGCAACATCTTTTGCATAGGCTGTTCAAGATGATATTCTAGCACATTCCCTACCCGAAACCCACTTTGTTAGCAACGTGAATCCTGCATTAACTTGGCAAAGTACCCATGAATGTGATTTGATAGCTCTGTTTGCTCAGATAACAAATTTTCCCCTTCATCCTTTAATTCCATGATGCTATTCCTATTCTGACGTGCCAATATCGAAGCATGAAAAGACTTTGAATTAACATCCCCGTCTTTCAACTAGTTTAGTCTAGCTTTCTGCCTCATAATAGATTTCTGCAACTTCAACTCTTCTTGTAACTGCTGTAATTTCTCAGTTTCTTGAACCCTTAGATTGACATTGTTTGGGTCTACATAACAAGTATGTTGTATTTCAGTGACTGCTTTTCTCAACTCTTTCAAATTTTGATTCCTCCTTGTACGCCATTGCTTTATACCTAACTTAGCAACCCTTAATTTCTGTATAAGTTGGAAAGCTTTGTATCCTCCTATCTCACAATCCCAAGCCCTACGTATAACTTCCATAAAACCATCTACTTGTGTTAAACCATTAAAGAAGCAAAAAGGAGCACTTACGGACAACCCTTCATTCATTTGTTGTATCAAGATGGGAGAGTGATCTGAATATAAAGGATCACTGAACCCAGCCACAACTCTAGGGAAATTTTGTAGCCACCTTTGATTAACTATGGCACGGTCTAATTTTTTTTCCTAGGAACATGTTTCCCTATTGTTTATTCTCCCATGTGAACCACCTCCCAACTCCCCTGAGGCCCATTAAATCAACTTGCTGAATCAGTTGTGAGAGTTCCCTCCCTATCGTTGGATCGTACCTAGCACCTCCATCAACCTCCTTAGAATTCAAACAACAATTATAATCCCTAAAACTATCCGTGGCAGTTGCATTCCCATATGAATTGACCTCAAATCTTCCCACAATCTAGCCCTTTGAAAAGCAAAATTTGCCACATAGATGATTGTGGCTTCAAACCGAAACCTTCCTTTTAGCCAGCAGTGTACGTGGATATATTGTTCACTCATTTGTTTAACTTGGACCTCCACCAAATCCTTATTAAACCAGCACAATATTCTACCATTGTAATGGTAATCGTAGTTTGATATAAAATCCCATTTTGCACCCAAAAACTCCACGTCTTTCAGCACTGAATTTCTCTTAATTTTTGTTTCTAAAAGCCCCACCAAAATGGGTTTATGTCCAACAACTACGCCTTGAACCGTAAGCTTTTTGATGGGATTATTTAGCCCCTTAATATTCCAGACTAATAAGGACATCTATTATGAAAAACTTAGAACAAACATTTAGGGGATATGACCCCTTTATGTTTCTTCTTCTTACTCTTTTTTCGACCTTTACCCTTCCCAACAATCGCAACAATAGGAGGAGAGTGCTCTACCTCTTCAAAATCAGACTCTAATTCCTTAACTATAATGGTTGGAACCAGAGTGGCTGTTGGAACACATTTAGAGGTCATCGATCCTCTCTAAACACCAACCTTTCCATTTCTTGCACTTACTGAAGCACAACTAGTTGATGATTGCCTTGATTAGGCCTTCTTATCTCTCCACTTTCCCTTGTACTAACATACTTACTTGCCTCATTAACTACCAAATTCATTGCTAAGGATGCGGTCGTCTCAACCTTTTTCCTATGAACTTTCACATTCCTCTTTTGTCATGGTCCCTTTCTTATGATCTGTTTCCTCCCCCTATACGGTGCTTTTCCTTTCAGCTGCTTCTGAGCCAAGTTTGCATCATTTTTGTCTCCCCCTACTGCCATATAACTTTGTGCATTGTTATCCTCACCCTTCTGTCCCACTGATGATGACTGTTCAGCCTCTTGCTCCTTAGGCTGCCCAACTTGAGCATTTCTCTTTATAGCTACCCACACCTTTTTAGCTGCCGTTGGAGACCATGGATAGGAAATTCTTATCTCATCCCTTACCATATCCCCATATTCTCCAAGTCTAAAAATGGGTAGAGTTTTAGGTAATGTAGCCGACTTAGGGATCTTTATACAAATCTTTGCATAGCCGATGCGCTCCATGGCCTCTATTTGAGAGTCCATACATAGGGGCTTACCTAGAACACTCGCCAAGTGACTCAACCCTTCAATGGTCCAATATTCCATTGGTAACCTATGGAACTGCACCCATAGGGGAACAACTTCTATCGTACCCCTCTCTAATCCTAACCCTGGTTTCCACTTCTGTAGAAAAATCGGTTGGTTCTTAATATGCCATGGACCCTGTTCAACAATCTCATCCACTCTAGAGGTCTTAGTGAATTTAAACAACACCGACCCATCCTCCCTGTATATTATCTTTTCTAGTCCTTTTTTACCCCATCTTACCTTAGCCCAGGCGTTTACCACTGGAAAAACCTGTCTCTTTGATTATAAAAAACCAACCAGTGTATTTGCCCAAACTCTAGCCCCCGCTTGCAACACCGCAATAGGAGGTGTGAAGACTCCATCCTTAACGACCTCAGGATAGTACTTTAAATCCCCTTTATGTTGGTTAATCTTAAGTTTGTTGCTCTACAACCCCCTCTCTGGAGACTGACTATTTTTTGGCATCTCTTGTCCACCCTACATGCTCGACTGACCTACTGATCCACCCTGATTCCATTCCCTAGAAAGAGGGGGGAACTCCTCACATGACAACGCTATCACATCGTTCTCCATTGTCTTCGACGCACTTCGTTGGACAACCTCCATTGAGGCCAACGCCTCCTCTGCTCCCACGTTATCTAGTAGAATGTCTCAAAAGGGCCTATCTAGGTTTGGTCTTTCAAAAAACAAGAAATGAAAGAAAGGGTAAGGAAGTAATTTCACCGCTAAGATGTTCGAGCGTCTCTCTTGTGTGTAACTTATTATAGCATAAAGCTTAATGTTCAGTCAGTTAGATCCTTTATTTGTTTCTTTCTAAAACTTTGACTTTTTTTTAATCATATCTAATTATATTTATCTTTAACGTGTGATAGATATTTTGGTTGTGGTTGTTTAAGCCTTGGATCAGAAAGAAATTAGCAAAGATGACAAACTTTTAACTGTCCAAAAATTTGTTCTTGCCAACAAACAATATGTTACATTCTTTATTATTCTCTACAGTTATTAAAATCTGACACGAGTTCTTTTTTTTGACATTTTCCGTTTTTATATTAGGTAACAAACCGTTATACTGTTACTAATAAGGGCTAACAAATTGCCGAATCATTACATACTTATCTTATAATTGTGTGTCGCAGGCTAAAAATTTACTTTTATAATAGTAATTTTGTTTTTTTCATCGCGCTTTTGCACTTATTTTTTATTTATCCTTCTATTTTATTTTTACCTTACAATTGAAGTATTTTAGGTGTTGCCTTATCCACGTGATTTGACTCTATCATTCTTATTGATCCACCAATACAAGAAGCTATAGATTTTAAAAATTGGTACTACCACATTTTTTTATATCTTTGCTGTAACAATAAATAAACTTATATACAAATTTTAGAATATTTTAATGCTTTTACATTTATAATTATCATTTTTCAAGGCACATTGAAATACTAAGGAGCTCTAAAACCTTGTTAACTAACAACCTTATCTCAGATATAATCCTAATGTGTCTTTCGGATCACATCAAAAAATTACTAAAATCATCTTCTTAAAGTCCACCAGTAAGGTAATTACATTTTATATTCTACTATAAACTTTCTAACTCACACATTGTCTATTTGATATTAATATTTCTAACAAAAATCTATCTATATATTTACAAACAACATAGATTAAAGCTTATGTTTCCTTTCAACACATTTTGTAAAGGTACTAGTATATGGCCTGCAAAAAATGTTTTCGCTCAACAACCACTACATATGGAATTACATTCACTTGTAATTCTTGCAAGGAGAAACTCCTAGCTGAACCCAAACGTTTCTTTTTCCCTTTTTTCTTTTCATTTTTCTCCTTTTTCTTGTGATTCAGCTTATTTGTTGGAAAATTAATTTTTTTTACAACATTAGCAAGTTAATATTGTCAACAACCAAATAAATGAAGGGAAGACTTAAAATATTCATCCGACACAATAGGCATGACTTACACCTGTGAGAACCATTGTATGTCATGGGTATCCGTTAGACATTTCGGAAGGCTCACGGGTGTGAGTTAACATGTCATGTCCATTAGAAATTTCGAAATTGTCTGATTTAAATATTTTTTAATCTCCTTTCTTTTATATCAACCTTTCATCGTAAATGAATTTTTATATCAAGTAACATACATTTTCTCACTAACTTTTGCTTGTAAATGTAGATGCCGCTATGATGTTGATTTAATTGGTGAAATAGGAATTGTCACAACTTCTATCTTTGGCGAACTAGGTGAAAACCTCTTGAACTTCAGTGCAATTGAAGCTATGCAATTTTAGCACCAGGTTATATTTTTTTACTTGCTACAAATAGATTTACATTTAATAACAAGAATTATGACAACTTTATAATATGACTAATGATCTATATTTTTGCCTTCCCATAACAAGAGTATCGAACTTCCTTTAAAAAAGGTACATGTAGAATTGCAAACCAAGACCTTTCTTATTCATATCAAACCTGTTCACATCCACTCACCAGATGAAAGACAACTATTCACTATTATCTATTATCGCCAAACCGATGATGCTGAATTACAAAAGGATTTACTTCAATTGAAAAAGATGATGTCATTTCAAATGATGATTAAAATAACAATTCTGAAATTACACTTACACCTATTTAAGGTATTTATCATTATTTATTCAATCAATTTTTGAATTTTTATCTTGATCAAACTACGTCAACTTCTTTTTTTGTGAATTATATTGTCATCTATTATTTATTTACTCAACATTTTTATCAAAAAGAGTAATGTTCACTTTTATACTCTATGGCTAATATATTTTGGTCTTTTTATATTTTTAGAAGACATTCTTGTTTCTTTTTCAAGAGTAAGACAATGTCTTCACAGAAGATTTAGCGACACTGAACCCACACTAGCCTCAAATCCAGATGTTGATGACAGCAACAAAAAACCCAAATTGTCATAGAATTTTTTCATAGTATGTCAAACAACATAAGCATATAACTTTTCTAACTTTTGTGCTTTAATTTCCTCTTTTCTTGAACTTTTTTTGCTAGCCTTTCATATGTTTCTCGCTTGTACTTGGATTTACAATTCCTTTACAATTTTAGCTCTTAATTTAATGGTCTTGGGAAACCTATAACAAAATTGCGTATACCTGCATGGTGGTTTGGGGCTGTTTATGTGCTTTGCTTTTGATTAGGAAAAAAAAAAGCTCTTGTGTATAATCTTTACCATCGTTGCCAAAATTCGCCCACCGCCTTCACCTTTCTCAACTTCTCCTTTTCTATTCACCTTTCTCAACTTCTTCTTTTTCACAGATTCTCTCTTATTTTGTTCTCTTCTTCCTTCTTTCTTTATATCTTCTCTATGTCTCTAAAAGTGATTCGTGCCCCTTCAACTTGGTGCCACATATATACCATTATCCCATGTTAAGTCACACTTATGACTTAATAAGTTACAACTGTGCACAACTAAGTCACGGTTATGAATGTGACTTAACAACAAATGTACGTCACAACCGTGACTTACATATCACAATTCTCTTTATTAAACTCATCCATATTTATAAAATAATTACTTTAAAATTCATTCAAATTTCAACATATAAAAAAAACCATTTGTTGATTTGTTGATTTGCTTCCTTTTAACATGCCTTCTTTTCTGTTGCATTTTAGTTCCTGTCATATGTTTCTTGAATAAATTCCCGTAACTATAGCAACAATATAATAAAAAATTTACCCATACCTTTAGAAGGTGAAAACGTTAGTCTGATTTGAATAGTCCTGTTGATATTACATAGGATTGAATTATTTATACTCAAATGAAAGCTTGTTAGATATTTTCTTTTACTTTGTTCTCATGACAATTCGAAAGTGCATACAACAAACTCAAATTTTACCTTTTCTATCTTAAACCTTTATTATTTTTATACACAATCCTTTTTCACTAAGAAATGTGCCTGATATCGTAGATTCACTATCTTTTTTACAATATTATTGTGCAAATATAAAATAAATGACTACTTAACATGTGCCGCAACACAAACAATCAATATCTATTGTAAATACTTGATGGGCGTATTACCATATCAGAATTTACAATTTTTTAACTGATTCTTCTTTTCTAAATATATATCAACTCAACAATTAAACTTATCTTTGTAAGTCACTAAATACAAGAATTATAAAGCAACTATGATCTATCCATTTGCTTTTATTACTCTGTCAAATTTATATTATTTTAATCCTAGACTATTATTCTCTCTCTTCTGCGACATCCGAATTATTCTCGACTATTTGCTTACCTATTACTGAGTCAAACTTACAAAGTTTAATAAGATCAAATTAACCATAAGGCCAATTATTTTGATTTTATCTTTTGGTAAAACTATACTAAGACTATTAATTAAACAGACGCATTACGGTAAAACCTTATTCACAAAGAGATTAAATGCTACATAAACATCAAAATCTACAATGACCCAACAAACTAAAACTATTTAAGAACCAACAACTTCCCCTCACAAATAAAACATTTCCACAGAACTAAAAAATAAAATTGGAATTGCATATACATACACATAACACATATATTAATTATCAACACTCTTTCTTCTTCACCAACTCTCTCTAATTTTCTTCTCTTCTTCCTTTCTCTGCATCTAGTCTGTGTCTCCAAATGTGATGAAATGAGTGAAGATTAATGCCCCTTCATCCCTCATTCACAAAATAATCTCATTAAGATTCATACAAATTTCAACATATAAAAAGAAGACAAATTAGACAAAAGTAACGATAATAATACCTCAATATTTAAACTATACTTTTACTCAACCACAGCCAAAAGCACTAAACTATGAAAACACAAAAAATAAAATAATGACAATGAATTATTTTCTCATTTAATAATTAAATATTTCAAAGATCAATTCAATAAACACAACCTAAGATTTTAAAACTCATAATAATTCGTGAACAAACTATTCTTCGCATGCATAACTATAATTAACAAGCACGTTAACTAAAAAACCATTAACAAGTGTGATAAATACTCACTTCACTTTCCATTCTCTCATGTATTCAAACGTCATAATATTCATTCATTATTCATTTCATGTTAAGCATCTACCATAAGCTTCCTTACTAATTCAATCTTCAATTCTAATTATCGAACACAAACATTAATCCGAAGGTCTTTATTTTGGTTATAATGGGGCCAAGCCAAAGGTAAGCAAAAAAGATAAAACCAAGCCTTAAATCATATAACTAATTGAGCATTTAAAATAATACAAACCAATAAAACCTAAAACTACAAACTTAACCCTACCAATCTCCCTTACTTTTCCCTTCTCCCCTTTCTTTTCATTTTTTATTTCTCTTCGTTTTTTCTTCTTTTTTGTTTCCTTTGCATTTTCTGGTTCTCTTCCTTTTTTTTTCTTTTTTTTCCTTTTTCTGGTTTTTTTACTTGATATGATTTGATTTTTTCCCAATTTATAACAATATAAGTTCAAAAAGGGGAAAAATGTAAACAACAAATGCAAATTATTACAACCCAACCCCCCTAACTTACAACCTAACTATATGCTATGCTTTTCCCACACTTATTCCCTACAATCAATTATACCTTTTAAATGCTCAACTTGCCCTTATGGTGGATGTAATGAAAAAGGCTCATATTTTGGGTTTTTACTAAAAAAAAGGTTTTGTTTAAGCTCAAGGGGGCTCACTAAGTGTAATACACTACTCTTACAGAGCTTATGCCCAAACTTATTAATGAGATTCGAGAATATACTCTATGAGGATGGCATATTAAGATGATCAGAAATACATATTGCAAAATTTTTCACATCAAACACATCATCAGCAGATCAGTAATCAATTGGATCCATTTCATTTGCAAACATATTCAATTAGAAAACTTAATACATTTTAGAATTCATTTATACAATATTCAACAGTTACGGGATACAGTGCTTGATACAAATTGACTGAAGACATATGCAGGTGCAAATTGATCCCAACCCCTAACTCATGTTCATTTGCAATGGCTCTATACTCTAATTGGTCTAACTGGATATCTTCTCTAAACCTAAAATGCTACGTTGCAATTTTGATGAGCTTTGCAAACTCAGTGAGTAATCCATCATTGATGAGCTCACTTATGTCAAATACACATATACCTCACATATAATCAAATTCACACCATTCCTCATCTCAATAAGACATAATGAATGTCACACATTCTATATATTCTTTTTAGGCATAATTTGATCATGCATATTCCAATCAATCACATTATCAATAAATACATAATTATGACATATCACTTTATCATCGCAATTTTCAGAAATGAATTCATAATCATATATGTTCAAAATGCAGATGCATATGAGACTCCACTTTCGTTATTATTTGTTGTAATTGAGCGCCTTTTAGATACAGATACAGGTACAGATACAGATACAGATACA
>JAOSBO010019580.1:0-12281 GCA_027563915.1 Erythroxylum rotundifolium
TATTCCATAAGTTAACATATTGTATTGTTAAATGTGTACAACAAGCTCTCCGTACAAATAAGAATTTAATATATAATTTTATAAATTATATTGGAAAACTATTATATTTTGATTCTTATTGTTGATTTATATCTCACAATCAATCGTATGTTTATAGTTTAGTAAATTAATTATTTAAAAGCATTATGATAAGTATAAATTATAGTGTGCTTTTTATACATTAGAGTGTGTTTTGAGTATTTTCGTAAAGTGACAATCTATGTTTAGGACTTAGATTTATGCACTTATTAGTGTTTTTGTGTTGTTTGTTTGATGATTGTTTAGTTAGGACAAGAATGTGAACTTAATTGTATTCTTTAGGAGATGTTTAACATGTTTAAGGATGAGTAGAGGCAAAAAAGTTAAAGAAAAGGTGAAGGAGCTAGAGAACTAAGTTGGGTCACAAATGTGCACCTATTGTGCATAAGGGTGGCAGGAACTTTAGTGAAATGTTTGTCACGATTGTGCATAGCATGCATGATCATGAAAGAAAGGATGTGTAGGAAGCTATGGTCCACGATTGTGCAAATGCCAAATTTTCAAGTTGCGAGATTTTTGTATTTTTAGTGATTTAGAGCTATTTTTGGAACAAAAAAGTGTAAAAACTCTAAAAAGAGACCTAGGAGGATTAAAAAGTACAAAAGGCAAAGAAAAACAACAAAAGAGGTGGCTGGAAATTCAAAAGAAGAGATCAAAGAGACCAAACTGCTGAATAACACAAGTTGCATAGTTTTCTAGTACAAGGCAAAAGAAGAGAAAACATTCATAGTTCAAAACTTTACTCTTTTCTTTTCTTTCCTTGTTCTTGAATGTTAATGGTGAATTAATTGAGATATATGTTGGCTATAGATTGCTAAACTTCCTTCAAGGATTACTATTGAATTATTTGTTAATACATTCTTGATTTAATATAATATAATTTGTGATATTCATTGTTTTATATTTAATTTGAATTTAGAGATTACGTTGAATCATCTGTTTTATGTTATATAGCGAGAGCTGGTATCATAATAGACCTATAAATATTAAGTTAATAGGCAATTAAAGAGAGATCTCAATTGTTTGTTAGTTTCCCATAAGACTGCTTCAAATCCAATTGGATAGTTAGGAAAACTTTTGATAGATCGAGAGCTCACAATTCAGTTGTTATCTATTTAAGTAGGATTGCTTGGCTAGATCTTGAGAGAGGGTAATCATAATTATTAAATATCTAAGGTCGGGTAGTGTTAAATCAAGAAGGTAAAGTGAAAATAAATAAAGATATAAGTAATTTCTAGGTTTTTACCATTGATTAATCAACTATTTCACTGTTGCTTATCCGATTATTCAATTATCAATTTTATTTAGTTTAGTTTATTTTCTCATTATATTATCATAATGTTTACCTTAAACAAAGTGTTATAAGAATTATTAGGTAGCTAATACAATCCTGGTTGGAACGATACTTTTGATACTATAAGATACGATTTGTATACTTATGGTAAAGAAAGTTTTAAAAATAAACTTCAACACATTCAAACATATATGATAAAATTCATAAGGTAAATATACATTGCAAATAAAATTATGATGAGATCATAATTATAAGATTCATATTACATTTATGTATTATTCTTAAATTGTTCCTAATTATTGTTCTATTGAGATTGAACATTAATAGAGTATAAAAGACTAGTATGTGTTATATTTTTTTTTTCTTATATAGAAGTAGCTAATTTCATAGAATAAAGAATGAAGATACTTAAACAAATGTATAGATGTTTGTTAGAGAATGAGTTCACTGAATGCAACTAAACTAACACAATGGAAACGCAAAATTCACAAACACAAACTGATATGTGAGTGAATAAATGTCCCCACACTTGAGCAACACATTGTCCTCAATATGGAAACGAGACGCAACCAAAAACACCATAGATAAAACATATAACAATCGAAAATAAAAATGAATAAAAAGAAGGGAAAAAATACTTACGTGGATTGTGGTGGTGATGGCTTCAAAAAAGGAACTTGGATACACTTCATATTATGAAATCCATCAATTCAACTCCCTACAAAATTAATATAAAGTGTAAGAAAAAAAACAAAGCACTAGTAAAATAAAAAGAAAATAAAATTGAAACCTATCCTAATTATTAGGTTGCCTCCAAAGTAGCACTTGTTTAACATCATTAGTTTGATGCCCTTCTTGTTTACCATTAACTTGGGTCTATAATTAATGGCTTGCTTCCACCCTTCTCTCCATATAGCAGTTTAGTAGCATGTGAATAAGCAATATGCTGTAAGATAATAATAACGACATAATTTATCAAATTAAAAAATCCAAGTGATTTCATTAATGCCCTTTTTGGTAACAAACTATCAATAAAATAAGGAATAAAACATTTCCCTAAATCTTCAATTGACTCAAACAATTTGTCTTGTAGGAAGGTGGCCTAATCTTTTTCTTTCTCAATCACCTTTGTCTACTCTTTTACTTCCTCTTCATGGATAGAGGCTTCCTTCTCTTCTTAAAGTCCAAATTCATTCATGACACTGTCCTTTGTCTCCTCTTCAGTAGGGTCTTCTAGTAAAAATTTAGTTGGAGTGTAATCATGTCATGCATTAGCGTAAGAGTTGCTCAAGTATGAATTATCAACATACTTATATGATGTATTTTGAGGTCAATTTTGCATGCAATATGGATGCTTACACATATAATCTGATGCCTAACACTTATGATTGCAATGGTTACCCCCATAAAAGTTACAACACAACATGGATATCAGTTGTGCTTTTGTGTTACTTGGAAGACTGCCCACATTCCTTGTTAACAATGCATTAGAAAGTTGTCCAACTTAAACCTTCAAGTTATGAAAAGAAGAGGAGCGGTGCTTCAATATTTGATCAAATTTGGCTTTCATCCTCTTCTGATGTTCATCTTGACTATTGAAGTTGGAGCTTAGCACATCTATTAACTTATCCAACTTTAACTTTAAGGATTTGAGCCTATCTTACTGAAAACTTGGTGGACCTTGTGCTTTCATGTTAATTCTTATATTGCTATTTCAAGAATAATTTGGGTGCTTTTGCCACCAAAAATTATATATACTAAAGTAACTAACATCCTTATTGTATTGCCTTACTAGGTTGGAAGAAAAGGCCTGAAAGTTGTTGAATTATTCCTCATGATTCTTATGATCATGTAACTGAAATCACACAAGAAAAGTATTACATTGCATAGATTAAAAGAATTCAAATTGAATAAGATGCTAAACTCAATCCCTAACAATGGACCCAAAAACTTTTACGTAGTTTTATATATAAAAATTTCATACTGCAAGTACACAGGTTGTAACTTGTAGTATAAAAGATATCGTTCCTATGAGGATTGGATTAATCACCAAACCTGAATGCACTTTATCTAAGATAATGAAAGATTGAATTAAAATAAAATAATAGAAATTAAAATAAACTAATAAAACTAAACAATTGAATAAGTGAAGCTAGCAATAAGAATGAAGTTAATCAGTAATGGAAACTTAGGGGTTATTTTATCCTTATTTTGTCTTCCCTTCAAGTTGATTAATTCAATTGTTTAATAATATAATATTTTTAGGTCTATTAAGGTGATGATTTCTTGATTGATTATATATTTACTCCCTAATACTTAGTGATTAATATTATGAAGTGCTTAAAATACTTATGTTGGTTCATATTCTGTTATAGGTATAAGTTGGAAACACAAGAACTAAAATGGGTTAAAAGCACATCCTTGAAGCCATCCTCTGATGTTCAACCTTATATGCATTTGTGGAATAAGAAGGAGATGAATTGGGGTGGATATGGGACGAGAAAACGAAAGCAAAAAGTTCTTATAATCGACATGACCATGTATAGGACCGCGTAACTCTTTGGAAGTGTGTAGGAGCATTTTAGCACATCCTGCAACCTACATGGCCATGCATTTACTTACACGACCTAATCGTGTAGCTTGTTGAGTGAATTTTGCAAAACAATCTACTCATTTTATGCTAAAAAACTGCAAGTATACGGGTCGTGACTTGTAGTTAGAAAGTAGTCATTGATGCCATAGGGATTGATGCCCAGACAACACTTAATTTAGATCAAACTTTGTTTAAGAAACGAAATTGTTTAATGGAAATAATTTGAAAAATTAAATTAAAATTGAAAAGCTAATAATGAATAATAGACAAAACTAAACTGTAGAAAATTGGAATTCAAGAATTTAATGACTAGAGATCACTTTCTCCCTATCTTGTCTCCCTCTTATTTTATTAATCGAATTGTATCTCACCTAATATGTCAAATTATATTAATTACCCTCTCTCAAGGTGTAATCAATTGTCTCTAATCAAATCAAATGAAGTTAATTAAGCGATTTCTTAACCAACCCAATCACTTCACCAATTTAACTAGTTATTAAGCTATCCTATGGGTAATCAATTAAATTAGACGAGATCTCTCTTCTAACTAATAAATTAACTTGATGATTGTAAGTCTATAGGTTGCCAACTCTCATTGTACAATCCTACACAAATAATCTTACTCACTCTCTCGATTTATTGCAATATATAAATATAATCAACAATCATCAAAGACAACTTTCATTCAATTCAATGAAATGGGAGTTTAACAAAATAGTTCAAAAGTAATCCATAAAAAAATCAACCATTCATGGTTTCCATAACATTACCAACATTCAAATATTCCATCTTACAAAGATTAGAAGAGATAAAATTGACAGACAATTGAATAAAGAAAACTCCTTCTCTTCTTTGCCAAAATCTAGAATTCTTGGTGTTGGTGTGTCCAATTGTTGTTAATGATCCTTGAATCTCCGCCTTCCTCAAGACTCAAAACTTGTATTTTTCCTTTAAGGAGGCTTTTCTCTACATAAGTGTTACCTCCTCTTCAACCTTGGAGTCCAGAATCCTAAAGTTTAATTGAACCCTGTTTAGTCTCTTGGATAAAACATCCTACGATCATAGGAATTGGCATGATTCCCATGATCGTGGGATCTTGCAACAGAAAACTTCTTCTTCTCTTCTCCTTTTTAATCTCTAGCTCAATCTACAAGTTGTTTAATCTTTGTTCCTACATAAAAATAATCAATTCTTAACCTAAATTAACAAAAGAACAATAATGAAAATCAACAAAATGAAAACATATAAAATGAATCTTAAAATACAACAATAATCAACAATTATGCAAGAAACACATGTCCAATACTTAGGAAAACATAGACTAATGCACAACTATCAACTTCCCCACATGTAGATCTTTGCTTGTCCTCAAGCAAAATAAATAAAACCAATCAATTCCATCACTTTATTTTCATAAAGATCAAAGCATACAATCCCTCAAATTTTAGCCAACTCAAATATTAAGTTAATACACATATCATAACTACTTTTCATTAGTGTACATAAAAAATTAACGTATGAAACCATCACTCAAAGATAAGTATCGATTCAAAATGAATCTTCCTTATGGTTTCACTCATTTCTCTCAAGTGTTTGATGGTTATTGTTTTGCTCAAAATTCCCATAGGAAACTACACTACCATAGGCTTGTTAATACACTAATCCTCCTCCACAATGATTGCATGCATAAATAGATCAAAAGGAATTCGTTAGGGTTGTAATGTGGTAAGGGTTAAGGTAGGTAAAAAGGGTAAAGGGTTTAACACAAGCATACATAAAGTAAAAAGCAGGTAAAAGGGATAACAAAATATAACTTCGAAAAATACGAGTGTGACTATGCGATCGATGCTACTAAATTGTCTTTCCTTTTTATTTTCTTTTTTTCTTTTCAACATTTTTTCTTTCTTTTTCTTAATATATGGAAGAAGCTATGAATAAAATAACAACTATATACAATGTGATTCACAAGTAGAAGTATCCTCAACTCATCTCGGTAAAAATTTTCACAACAATCCCATCTAATGTACTCCATAATACTCTACTAAGGTTGTTAATGGGGTTTAATGTTTTAAAATTTTTGGGTATTTTTGAGAAAAAAATTGTCAAGGCTCAATGGGGGTAGCAAGGGATAATAAAAGGATAGGTCGTTTAAGCCAAGGGTTAAAACAAAAAGGTTCTTAATCATCTCTATTAAGCATGCATCTAGTAGACTCAAATCGATTCAAAGCAAGTTCTGAAGGTAACAACCTAAAGAAGCATCACATAGCAAAGAAATAGAATAACTATGGATGGAGTCATATAGGCTCAATCCTCACATTGGCTCAACAGAAAATTCATTATGCATCTCTACACTACCTTATCGCTCAAATGTTAATTTGTGAGTAAGCTTATGTAACCAACTACTTTTAATCACTCAACATGGTTCACTTTATACTAGCCTAATTGAAGTTAAAGCATGCATTCAATCTAATTCCAACTAACATGATAGAATCTTATGGCAATATCTATCAAAATGATTCAAGTTCAGTTCCATTGCTTAACACAAAATATATGATATGCCTAAACATGCATCTTATTTAACAAAATGCGAACAATGCAATTGAGAAAGTAAATGTTACCTCCCCACATCTGGGACTTGCCGCATCTAGGTTTTGAGCTCTCTCTCTTGAGTTATAATTCTTAACCCTAATTTAAATTATGGAATTGAGATCTCTCGATTCATAATTGGCCCAAAACCTAAATTAGTTCTTAGTTGTATATTAACCTACCGGGAACCTATGCTCAATTTTTTGTTACACGATTCTACCGGTTTGATTCAATTCTTTACCCATCAATTCACATAACCCTCGTTAGCCCAAATTGATTATTTTCACTTAGGTCACCCTCTTAGTTTGTTGCTGAATTATTAAGAAAAAAATTTGAATCACAATTAAATAAATAAAAACACAGTCAATTAAACTTTATTAATGTCAAGAATCAATACCTGTAGGTGAGTATAAACACAAACTCAACATTCAACACAATTATTCTCAACACGTATTTCAATTCTATACATGAATAAAACTGAAATAAACGGAAAGTACTTCGAGAACGGAGTTACGGAGGCAGCGACAGTGGGAAACCACCTGTTCCGGGAAGTACGTCGCGTTAAACTTTGTCTCCATGTCTCTCTTCCTTCGTCTCCTTCCTCAATCTCTTGATTTCTCTTTAGGTTTTCTCTCAGAATTGGTTGAATCAAAGCTCTCTTGCACGACTCTCTGGGCTTTCCAAAAACTATTGCATATGTTTATTCATGTTCTATTTATTTTGTGGAAGCCCTAGGTTTAATCCGAGGTTGAAACGGTCCAAAAAATCTTGTGAATCTTGAGTTTTCATATCAGCCTGCCAGGATCATGGCTAGCGCCTAAACCTTTCGGTCATGATTGTGGCCCAACGTGCATGATCGTAGCTTGACTAGAAGCTCTCTATCATGATCATGCACTGGTTTGTTAGAGTTATGTAAATATAATGCCCTAGAAAGAAAGTGTATTTAAATGTAACTTAATCTTCTTCCAGTTATAGGTTTGTAATGAAAATATTTATTATTAATAAAACAAAGAGTTTGGTTTTATTTGTACAAGTATAATATAACTAGTCATAAGGAACTAAGATTCTTTTGTTAATAATATACATGTACATAAAGATGTACGGGAAACATGTATATAATTAGAATCTAAAGTAATTGATTCATAGTTGAATAATCAAGTTGGTCGCTTGATTATGGTTTAGACTGCAGTGTTGCGATTTATCTCCATGTAAGCAAAGGAGTTTACTTCAAGGGAATGATGAGTTTCATGTCATGATAGTAGCCGACTATCGATAATGGAACTATTAAATGAATCTAGAATCACGTATGCTTTAATGAATAAAGTAGGTCGTTACTTTAATCTTAAAACATATATTTTAGCATTTGCTTATTATGGACCATAATCTTGATAAGTGGTGAACTTATATGTATTTCATTATAATTCTTGATATGATTGGAAAGGATTTTTACAGAGTATTAATCCAATTTTTGCATGTTCGAATTATTAATTGAAACATGTATAAGGGAACATACACTCAAATAAAGAGTTTATAGTGATATTATCACTTCTTGATGTTTTATGAAGATTGATGATTCAACTGGCGCTAGGAGTTTGATGGACTAGCAACCTATTAAGTCTTAACACCAAGATGAGATCTTGTGTGTTAATCATCATATAGAGTAGATATGAGATCTATAAGGAAAAACCAATATAAGGGAAAAACTATAATTTTACCCTTTGTTGTGCGGATGACTATGATAAGGTTCATAATAAGGTTTGCAATTGGACATGTGTTCTCATAATATTTAGTAATTCAAGAGTTGAACTAATTGTCTTTAGTGGAATGACATTTAGTTAATAAGCTAGAATTAATTCTAATGAGATTAAATTAATTTGGGCTTATTAGAGCTTGAATTATCTAAGTCCAATAAAATTCCCTATTTGGCTTCAAGGAAGGTTATTAAGCAAAGTAAGAAATATAAATGAAGGTTTTAAAGCCTATGATTGAATGATAGGCTTGCAATAATTAATGGTTAATTAGAAGCCCAAATGAACATTTAGAAATGGGTTAGACTTTGGTTTAATTTGATTAATGAAATTAAACAAAATTCTTAAAGAAATAGAAGGTGAAATTTCGGTTTTATTAGGGCTAAATGTGCAGCTGCACATTTAGCATTGAATCGCTAAATAAAGATGGTATTTTTCATGCTTTATCATCATTAAATGGAGTAATGATCTTACCATTAAATGGTTCAGTGGTTGTCTTTTAATGATGGCATGTATCGTAACCTTTTCGCATTCGTTTGATTAAAGAAGAAAGAGGTGCATTTGATGGATCATCTTCCTTCTTTCATCACTAAAACCAAAATTGACATGTCATTTTAGGTTATTGGTCTTTTCATATAGCCATCTTAAAACAAATGAGAAGAGTCTCATGTAGTGGCTTCTTTATGTTTTGATTAAAGAATGGAGTGATGCATTAGATGTACTCCACTTTTTCTTTCTTTTCATGCATAATTGAAATTGACAAGGTGTAAGAGACGTGTTCTTGCATTTTTTTGGATTCTCTCTCCTTTCTTGCATGTGTTAGCTGAAATTTACATGAGAAGTGTCTCATCTTTGGCTTCTTTCTTCTAAAAAAAATATTTTCCAAATATTTCATCTCCTTTCCCACCAAAGGATCTTGTTAACCAAGTTGTCCAAGAAAAACAAGCAGTAGATTAGATTGATTGAGGATACAACAATGAGGAGAGGATATATTGACAAAGGAATCAAAAGCAAGGCTAAAGAAGGAGAGGATAGCACAGAAAGGAGTTAAAGCTATAGCAAAAGGAGTTGGTAATATAATCTCCATCTTATTCTTATGATAATTGTTTTCCATATACAGTATCATGTATGGCTTGGTATGCTGATTTGGTTATCTTGCTTCTGCCGTGTTTTTGTTTTGATTTGTAAAAAAGTTTTGAAATCTATCGTTTTAGCCAAATCTTGCATGTTTTATTTTCTAATCCAACAATTGGCATCAGAATTTTATTATGGATGATTTCTGTTCCTGTACATGATGCATAGGTTGGCAATTAATTTTTGTATGCTGCATATTTTTATTTGATAGAAATATATATGGTTTATGTTTTGCTCTTTTGGTTGTCTATAGAATTTATATTTACCATGTAAGATTTCTTCATTTGGTTTGTAACAAGGAGGGTGGTTTATCATCACCATGTTTCCTCCTTGGCTTCATTTTTCTGTTTATTTTGATTTTGTAATGTACAAATTGACGTAATGATGAAGATGAAGCAGCCATGGATTAAAGAAATAAAGAGGTAATGGTTTCGATGTATCCTTTTGTGTATTGGCATAGTTTAGGTTTTGCGAAAACCAAAATGCTGGATTTTTGTTTTAATGAATCAAGTTTCGATTTTTATGCAAAAAAAAGTGTTGGATTTTTGTTTCAATGAATCAAGTTTCGGTTTTGTTAAAAAAATAAAGTTTTGGTTTTTTGTTTTAATGGAACAATTTTCTGTTTTAATAAAAACAAGTACTGGAATTTTTTTGTTATGACAAAGATTCAGATTTATGGAAATCTAGTGCTGGAAGTTTTGTTGTCAAAGTGACAAAATTCAGTTTTATAAAATGCCATCACATATTTTTTACTGAATGGGTCGGGTCATATGAGCGAAGAGTTCGAAGTGGAAGATCAAGTCCAAAAAGATTATTTTGGGCCTAAAAGCCTTGTATTTTTTTTAATTTTCTAGGATGGACAATCAAAAGTGGCTTATTAGTTCACGAGATGAATGGATGCAAATAATATGTGATATTATGTGATTGTATGCCATTTAGAAAATTGCCAACCCTAGGCTTTGCCATGCATTCATTATGTATGAGATATATAATGAAACAATATAGGATGGATAATAAATTGCATCTAGATAAGATGGTATTTATTAAAACTTAAAGCCCAAAAAGATTGAGTGGGAGAGAATTCTTATGTGAGAGTCTATGGTCTCCAGATGATGGTCCATTGCATGTGGTGAAGTGTTACTCCCAACTGGAGGACATGGATCCAAGATCTTGCATGGTTTGGGTCTCTTAAAGGACAAGTCAACTCATTGGTAGCAAATGTGACCTCCCAACGAGGCATAATTTGCAAGTATCTTTAGTGGATGAATCAAACGGTTATACACTTAATATAGTTTATCAAATAACCTACCCATCGTAGCTCTGTTGATAAATGTATGGACCAAAATTATGACGCTTCTAAAAAAGTTAGGCTTGAAGACGTTTGGTAGCCTTTTGAGTGGGAGGGTCCCAGTTTTTCTTTTGATAGATAAGATGGCCCACCATCACTTAGTCTATTATAGATAAGAAAGATAACTATTGTATACACATTCAATTGTTTATAAGTTTTGTTAAATCTATCATTATACATACATGCATCATGATTATATACAAAGTTCCAATATTGTTGACTAGTTTACTTACTCTTTAATAATTTATATTATCAGACATAATCATCACATAATGAATCCACTTACTTTGCTCTTGACAAATAACAAATTGGAAAACAGAGAGAATTTTAATGAATGGAGACGTAACCTAGACCTTGCTTTTCAATATGAACAGATTTTATGGGTATTAAAGGAAAATGAGTCTGCACCTCCAAGTGAAAATTCAACTCCTGAGCAAGTCCAACAATATGAACGATGGCAAAATGCTGATAAGACTACTAAATGCTATATTCTGGCTTGTGTTAGTGGAATGCTGCAAAAGCAAATTGCGTGTATGAAAACTACAAGTGCAATGGTCCACCACCTAGATGAGATGTTTGGTGTGAGGACTAGGTCTGTTAGGGTGAAAGATATCCAATCATTTCATAATCTCAGACAAAAGCTTGGTGAACCAGTGCGGGATTACATGTTTAAGGTAATCTTTGTGGTTATAGAGGCTAAGATGCTTGGGGCAGATATAGATGGAGAAGCGCAGATGATTATGATCATCAATAGCTTAAACTCTTTTTTTTTTCCAGCAATTTAAGTTGGATTTAGAGCTCAACACCAAGGATTATACCTTGAGTGAGTTGATGAATACCCTCCAGAATACGGAGGAAATATTGAATATCAAGGCTTTTGGGCCCTAGGCTAATGTAGCATCTTTTTTAAAGTCCAAATGAAAGGGCATATAGAAAAAGAAAGGTCTAGTGAAAAAGAAGGCCTAAAAAGAGGTCAAGGCCCAATCGATGAAAAAGAAGGCCAAAGTGGACACCAAGGGAAAAAGTTTCCACTGTGGTGAGATGGACCACTGGAAAAGAAACTGTATGGTCTACCTTGAGTCCCTCAAAAGTAAACAAGGTATGGGTTTCCTAAGTTTGTTAGGAACTAGAAATGTGGAAGAATCATCTGATTCTTGGATATTAGATTCCCGAGCCACTAACCATGTTTGTAATTCTTTGCAGGGGTTCCAGTAAATGAAAGGCCAGTTTCAAGTTAAGATAGCAAATGGATCCTATGTTTCGGCAGAATTAGTGGGAGTTATTATCTTAGATTTTCCTAGTGGTTATAGGTTGTATTTAGAGGATGTTTACTACATTCTAATGATTGTAAGGGACATGATTTCTATTTTTTGTTTAATAAAGTCTGGTTATTCCATATATTTTGAAAATGTTATTTCAATATATGAGAATAAGGATTTTATTTGTAATGCAACAATTAAACAGGGATTATTCTTTATAGAACTTATGAAAGGCTCACTA
>JAOSBO010019597.1:0-12280 GCA_027563915.1 Erythroxylum rotundifolium
AGTGTACACATAAACTCAACGGTCTTCATGTATCATAACAAAACCAAAGTTTGTGATTGCATCATGAAACTTTAAGTACCACTATCTTGAAGCTTGCTTAAGACTGTATATATACTTCTTAAGTCTACATACTTTGTGCTCTTGACCTTTTTCAATAAATCTCTCTGATTGTTGCATGTAAGTCCCCTTCTCTAAAATCAGCATTGAGAAAGGCAATATTTAGATCCATTTGATGCAATTCTAAGTCCAAATAACAAGTAATAATATGATGGAATTGAATTCCATAAGAGGAGAGAAGGTGCCCTCCTTCTGTATGAATCCCTTGGCCACCAATCAAGCCTTGTACTTTTCAATAGTACCATTAGAATTCAATTTTATCTTAAGAAGCCACTTGATCCCAACAGCCCTTAAACCAGGAGGTAATTTAGCTAAGTCCCAATCCTCATTGAGATGCATCAAATTCATCTCATCTTGCATTTCCATTAGCTACTTCTCTTTTTGAACACCTTTAAGAGCTTCTTGCACATTACTTGGTTCATCAATCTCAAATGGCAGCAAGTTTGCCTCACTTTAGTCTAAAATGCACCATTCTTTTAGTGGTCTAAATTTCCTATTTAAATGTCTCAAATTAGGCATGGGAGGAGGCTCATCATGATCTTGCCCTATAGCTTGATCATGTGGTTCTTGAACTCCCTCTTGAACATGTTCATCAAAAACTTCTTCCTATTGTTCATTAACAAGTGGGGATGCAAGAGGGAATTGAACGGCCTCTTGTTGAGGAATTTCCACCATAAAAGGTGTAGTCAATCGTGATTCCAAAGCACTAGACTGACCTTGCACAAAGGTCTCAACCAATGCATCTAAATTATAACATTCACCAACCTTAAGAAACTCATCCTCAATAAAATTGACATTTCTTGATTCAAATACATTTCTAATCTTGTGGATTACATCTAAGAACACATACCCCTTAGAATGTTCAAAATAACCAAGGAAGGCACACTTCCTCCCTCTAAGGCCTAATTTCCCAAGAGGGTGATCCGTAACATGTACGTAAGCTGTGTTGGAGTTATGTAAATATAATGCCCTAGAAAGTAAGTGTATTTACTTATAATTTAATTTTCTTCCAGTTACTTTTTGTAATGAAAATATTTATTATTAATAAAAATAAGAGCTTGGTTTTTTATGTATGAGCATAATAAAACTAGTCATAAAGTACTGAGATTGTTTTCTATGTAATATATATATACATAAAGATATATAGGAAACATGTTTATAATTAGAATCTAAAATAATTGATTCACAATTGAATAATCAAGTCGGTCGCTTGATTTTGGTTTAGACTGTAGTGTTGCGATTTATCCCTATGTAAGTAAAAGAGTTTATTTCAAGGGAATGATAAGTTTCATATTATGATAGTAGTTGACTATCAATAATGGCACTAGTAAATGAATCTGAAATCACGTATGTTTTAAAGAATAAAGTAGGTCGTTACTTTAATCTTAAACCATACACTTAAGCATCCGTTTATTATGGACCACAATCTTGATGAGTGGTGAACTCATATGTGTTTCATTAAAATTCTTGATATGATCGAAATGGATTTTTACAGAGTATCAATCTAGTGTTTGCTTATTGGAATTATTAATTGAAACATGCATTAGGGAACATTCACTCAAATAAAGAGTTTATAGTGATATCATCACTTCATGGACTAGCTACCCATCAAGTCTTAACACTAAGGTGAGATCTTATATGTTAACCACCATATAGAGTAAAACGGGAGATCTAGAAGAAAAAATCAACAAAAGGGCAAAACAGTAAATTTATCCTTTATTGTGCGGATAGCTATGATATGGTTCATATTAGGGTTTGCAATTGGACATCTTATTTAAAACATGTGTTCTCATAATATTTAAAAATTCAAGAGGTCAACTAATTGTCTTTAGTGGAATGACATTTAGTTAATAAGTTGGAATTAATTCTAATGAGATTAAATTAATTCCGAGCTTATTGGAGCTTGAGTTATATAAGCTCAATTAGATTCCCCATTTAGGTTCTAGGAATGTTATCAAGCAAAGTAAGAAATACAAATAGAGATTTTAAAGCCTATGATGGAGTGTTAGGTTTACTTTAATTAGAAGTCGAAATGAACATTTAGAAATGGACTAGACTTTGGTTTAATTAGATTAATTAAATTAAATCAAAGTTATTAAAGATAAAAGGAGGCGAATTTTTGGTTTTAATGGGCTAAATGTGTAGCTGCACATCTAGCATTGGTTTGCTACATTTAAGATGGTTTTTAACACTTTATCATCATTAAATGGAGTTATAACCTTATCATTAAATGGTTTAATGGTTGTCTTTTAATGATAGCATGTAACCATTTAGCATTCATTGGATTAAAAAAGAAAGAGGTGCATTTGATGGACCCTTTCCATTCTTTCATTAGAAAACCATAAATAAGATGTATCATTTTAAGTTATTGGTCTTTTCATATAGCCATCTTAAAACAAATGAGAAGAGTCTCATTTATTGGCTTCTTTATGATTGATCAAGGAAGGATGTGATGCATTTGATGCACTTTACTTCTTTCTTTGAGGCTTAACTGAAATGGAGAGAAAGAATACAAAAGGTTGTTGAATTTTTTTCTCTCTCTTTTGTCTTGCATGAGATAGCCGAAATTTACATAAGAGGTGTCTCATATTTAGCTTCCTTTTCTAAAGGAAAATCTCTTCAAGTTTTCTTCTCCTTTCCCACCAAAGGATCTTGTTAACCAAGTTATCTAAGGAGAACAAGTGGTAGCTCAGATTGGTTGAGGATATAATAACAAGAAGAGGATACATCACCTAGGAGAGGATACATTGCTAAGGTTAAGATAACACAGCGAGGAGTTAAAGCTATAGTAAAGGAGTCGATATATTTCTACCATCTTGTTCTTATGTTAATTATTTTCCTTATACTGTATCAGTATGGCTTGACATATTGATTTGGTTATGTTGCTTCGACTGAAATTTGATTTCCAAAAACAAAGTTTTGAAATCTACCAGTTTAGCTAAATCTTGCATGCTTAAGTTTTCGATCCAACAAGCTGCACATCCCCAAGGATGAAGATAGCTTAAATTAGGGGTTTTCTTTGACCATAACTCATATGGCATAGAATCAACAGAATTATAGGGCACTTTATTCAAAACATATGTTGCACTAAACAATGCATCGCCCTAATAGGCAATATCCAAATTGGCTTTAGCCATTATGGATTGCACCATATCCATAAAAGTCCTATTGTTCCTTTTGACTACTCCATTTTGTTGTGGAGTCTAAGGAAGTGTGAGTTACCTTACAATGCCCTTTTTGTCGCAAAATGCCATAAAATCATTTGACATGTACTCACCACCATGATCAATCCTCAATGACTCGATCTTCTTACCCAATTAAATCTCTACTGAGTACAAGTATGTTTCAAAGCACCTCAATGCTTCACATTTTTGCTTTAACAGGAACACATGGGGAAATTAAGTACAATCGTCAATGAATGTGATAAAATATCTAACCCAAGTCTATATAAAATTCTCATTGGTCCATAAAGATCAGAGTGAACTAATTATAAAGCTTATTTACTTCTAGTTGTCTTGCCAAAATTCTTATGTCCTTATGAATAAGACAGATTGGCAACTTGGTATAGAGACCTTGGACAATGATCCAAGTAAGCCATGTGTGGACAACATAGTCATCCTTTCTTATTCAATATGTCCTAAACGCTCATTCCAAGTCATCTCAGTAGTGACCTCAATTACATAGCAACTAGAAGTAGAAAAACTCACGTTCAATTCAAACAACCAGTTATTTACTAAATAAGAACACACGACTACATTATCTTTAATAATATCCACAATTTTATTAAGAAATTCAAGTAATATCTAAATTTTAACAAGGAACATATAGAAACCAAGTTTCTACAAATTTTAGGTACATAGAACATCAATTAACAACAAATGTTCATTGTTCAAAGGAACTCTTAAGTTCATATCCCTTCTACTTCAAGGCTTGAATTGCTCCCCATAGAAACATGTTTTGCTCCCTTTGGAAACTTCCTAAAGGACACGAACCAAGACTTTTCCCACAAAGAATCAGATTCAGTTAAGTACGTGCATGACATAACATATACAAATGAAGTAGAAAAGGGATCATATACCTTCAAACGTGTCTTATGCTTATTTGCAAAGTGTCCCCTATTGCCACAATTGTAGCACTTCAACTTGGCTTTGTTGTGCTTCTTCTTGAACTTTTTCAAGGTGGCACCATTCCTATTATCTTGACCATCCTTCCTTTTCTTCTTTTCTTTGAACTTGTTCTTATGGGGAAAGGAAGTTTCAACAACATATGTCTTTGAATGGTTCTTGATGGCCATCACCTCTGCCTCTAGCAGAAAGTGCCTTGCAATGTCATCGACTTGATTTGAGAGTTATGGCGTAAATTGACTTTTAACAATTACCACTCCTCATCAGGCAAAAAACAAATTGCTATTTAAACTTATTGCTCATCAGTGAGTACATGACCAGCAGATTTGAGTTGATGAATCTGGCATGACATCTCACGTGAGTGGGCACTCTTAGTGTGGTCAGCCCTATAATTCTCAAACTTGAGAATCATAGCTCTTACATCTCCATACTTAGTCTTAGCCAAATCCCATATGGCTTTGGCTAACTTAAGTACACCATGGTACTCAACAGAGTAACATGGGCCACAAAATCTTTCTTCTTATATGCCTCAAAGGCATTAAAGTTTCCACCCACTGCTGGTGGCTCGACTATATGGAAGAGCACATCAATTGTACCTTGCTCAGTTAAGATAAATTAAACCTTTTGTTGCCAAATGGAGTAATTATCTCCATTAAGCTTGAGGTCTTTATTTAATTTAGCAACAGTATTCTTACATGCCATCTACATTGATGCAAGTATCACATGTAAGTTCATTTATACCACAACAAGACTTAATTAAGTAACATGCAAGAGAAACAACTATTTCATGCTAAAACATAGCAAAAGAAATGCATATAGCATTCAATTAGAAATTTTCAACATGCTTTCATTGTTTCACAAAACATGCTATTAATAAAGCCTTCAATTTAGCATGGCAACTATTACACATAGAAAATATGGCAACAAATGCATTCACATGCCATGCAAATTAGCATAGAAAGTATCATTTATAAAACATACAATAACACATACACATATGTTCATATGCCACTATCATGATTGCACCAAAAATATATACCAACATATTATATAGTCAATTTTGTGATCATAAAATCATTTCAAATCATGCTTTCAACCTAAAGCTTTGATACCGTTTGTAGATTTTAGATTATAACTCAAAAAAGAAATCTCATGATTTCATAAGCATACAAGATCCTACGCATGTCACTAAGAAGGGTAGAATGATAAACTAACTTGAAACGTAGTGGAATAACTTCTTGTATGCTTGATGTTTTTCCTCCCATGTGGAGATCCACTATGGCTTCTCCTCTGTCTCAAACTCATCGTGGTTGGAATGGATGGAGTAGACTGATCTTGTCACAATGCACTAAGGTCAGAAGAGTTGCTAACTTGTGAAAGTAGCAATCCTTATGGTTCACCCACAATGCTCTTAATAAGCTTAATAACTATTTTATGGTAGAGTTTTTCAACACATAAAGAGTTGAAAGAAGGGAGTGTTTTTAGCTCAAAGATAAGGAGAAGAGTGTAGAATTCGTCCAAAGAGGAAAAAAACTCACAAAATAAAGGAACTATGAAATTCCCTCTTTTAGGCCACCAAAAGGCGCCTTCTAAGAGTCATGACTCTTCCAAAAGCTATGTCTCTTAGTGAAACATCGTGACTCTCCCAAAAGTTATGTCTCTTGAAGAAATATCATGACTCTTAGCTAAGGGACACATCCTTTGACAAAGAGTCATGACTCTTCCAAAAGTTATATCTCTTGATGAAACATCATGACTCTTGGCCAAGGGACACATCCTTTGGCAAAGAGTCATGTATCTTTACTTAAAGTCATGATGGTACACTTATGACCATTCATTTTTGTATATAAATCCCTTTTGGCCAAACGGTCATAACCATTGACCGAAACAACACATCCTTTCATCCAAAGTACACATACCTTGGTGAAAGGGTGTCATATATGTTCATTCTAAGGTAAGGTACACGATGAATCTTCCCCATTGATCAAATTCAAACTCTTGGAAAAATTCATCCTTTCTTCACCGAATTCATGTATCCATGTGGAGACACTGAACTTACACTCTAAGTGCATGCATGGGAAGATGCATTATGACGTGATACAACTCATTGTACACCCTACTGTCCAGTATGCACTCAAGCACGCTAGATTCCTTCATCTAGCACCACCAATTTCGCCCATTAAGCTTTGAGTTTCAACTTTAACTCATGCTCCTTAATTAGCTCTTCTAGGTTAACTAGTGGGAACACATTTATAGCTAGCTTCAAATCCTAAGAACCAAGGATGAGTTCGGGTAATCTTAGTTGAGTCTAATTGAGCTTATCCCTAGCTTTCTTACTATTAACTAGTTTTAATGAGCTCCTATGAGCTCACCTTAAGCTAGCTTTGGACACTTGAGCTAAGGGAAAGTCATGTCAAGGCACTTATAGCTTACATGAGCTTCATTATTCTCCCTTGAGCTAAGAGTTAGCTCCTTATATGAAACCCAAGCACTTTCAAATATATCTTGGTGCATCAAATGGAATTTGTAGCATTTATGCTATAAATTTTCAACATTATTATCCTTCAAAAGTGCATGATGGAAAATCCATAGTAGCTCAAGACTTAGAGACTCTTAAAGTAGAAGTTTATAGATGGGAAGCTACCCCTGTCAAGCTTTTCATGGAAAACATATTACCCTTTCTAATTATTCATAGATGACCAATGAACCTATGGAGAAATAGGGGCTTCTCTAAGGTACTTTACCTAAAGAAAACTTAATCTTGTTCGTATTATTCTCTTAAAATGAAGCTAATATGATTATTAAAAAGGGTCCACGGTATATTGATTGAGTAACTTTATTTATCCAAACCTGGCAACCTAGAATCAGATTAAAGTATCATAAAATTCATAATATTTCCCTCATGATCAATATACATAATATACCATTAGAGTATTAGACCACTCAAGGTCTTAGTATGTTAGCCAACTAACTAGATACATCCCTTTATATGGATAAAAACATAGCTAAAAGAAAGAGAATTGGATATGCTCATATTTATGTAAGTGTAGACCTATCTAAGGAGTTGCTTGATTTTATTCCTATTATGAGAGTGGGTCTAGACAATAATTTGCTAAAGGATAGTTTCCTAGATTCTTATCAATGGAAGTCATCTCTCAAGACTTGAGGGAAAATTTGGGAGCCAATAGGGAAATTATTTAAATGATATTATTTTTCTAAAGTTATAGGGATGGACAATAAAGAAAGCTCCCATCTTCTCCAAACTGATGATCTCTTAGCACTAAAAGGAGTTGCTATAGCTACGACTCCTATTAATGAACCAGATGGTATAGTCTTAGCAGGCGCTAATGTGGAGTAATGTTTGTACATGAATCTATAGTATATGAAACTATAAACTCTCCTACTATCCCTTCAATCAAAGCATACAAGGCTAAAAAGAGGTCAAATAAGGGCGAAGTTGATGAAAATGAAATCCCTTCGGATAATGCACAAGGAGTAGCTAAGTTGGCTGAGAAAGAGCCAAATGAGAGCTAGTTTGTGAACGTGATCGGTATGAAGAATCAAAGAGAAGTAGGAAAAAAAGGCTACAAAAGATAAAAATATGTTAACATGACAAATGTTGCCTAGAATGTGATCTGTGTCAAACACTTTAGAAAATAAAACCTAATTCTGTACACTGAAATTTATATTAGTAATGAGTAGGAATCGTATCCATATGGAGTGTATTTATAGCTTTTTTAGTGAATAAATTAGTGTTTAAGATATGGGGGAAGGGGTTTAGTTGAAATCGATAAACAAAATAAAGTAAAATTGCAATAATGAAAGTAATTCAAGTTAAACAATATAAAAGTAAGAAGATTTATGAATTAGTTTAGAATCTAGTTCGTAGTTCAATCTCAGCCTACACATAAATAAGCATATTTAATTATCTTGTTATTCTCATACCTCTCTTGGAAACTATTAAATGTAGGTTAATAATAAGCTCTGTTAACCCCAGTTTTTCCTTAGATCATGTTTAATCAAAATAAGCTCTTTAATTAAACCTATCTATCAAACAACCTAAAATAAGCTCTCTAGATTTAGTATGAAAGACGCATCAAAAACTAAGAAAATAGATTAATCTAGGCAATAACCACACAAGCTTGAGTCATTTAACCTATGATATCCTAATGATTCATCACTATTAGTTTACCACAAATGAATTGAAAATACAACTATTACATATTATATTCTAGATTTTGACATATATAATGATATATTAAAAGAGTTTTAATCATTCTTACATAAATACCCATATCAACAGGCAAAAAATAACATTAAAAAATTTCTAAAGAGAGAATAAAAATATAAGATAAATAGATGCTAAAATGTGTTCTTTAGCTTTAAATTCCTCTTTAAACTAGAAGGGAGAAGGCTAGCTCTCCACAGATCTAAACACAAGTAAGAGTTCTAGCCCTTTTGAGCCCTAAATATGATTAATACCTTGTTTGGCCACTTGAATGTCTATTTATAGCAAAAATTAAGGTTATGTTGTTTATCCAACCATGTATATCCAAAATTTCACTATTCGTTAAGATATATGACCTTGGTGAGATACATGGTTTGATAAATAGTCTTTTATCTCACTTACTCAGCCACATAAGCACATGCAAGGTCGTGTAGGTTGCAGGTTATGTTGAAACTATATTTTTACACTCCTACACGCTTTCAGTAAGTTAAATAGTCTCATGCATGAACGTATAAATTGCAATAAGTTCATTTCTTTCATTTTATTATCCCATCTTCACCTTAATTCATCTCCTCCTTACTCTATAAAGTGATGTGAACCTCAAGGATGAGCCTAGAAACCTAACAATCGTACAATGGAAGCAAGGAATCCAAGAAACCTAAAACAGGCTTTAGGATAGATAAACCTTGACTTGATGTCTATAGAAGGAAAGAACCAAAGGTATAGGATAGTTTTTGAATGCCACAAGATAACAATCATGATAAGTTCACAAGTTCCCAAAATAACCAAAGAGCAACTAACCTCACTTGAATGAATTATGATTTTTTCTTAAATGTATTGAATAATAAAATGTTTGCCTTTATATAGGCACTAATTTTGAGCTAATTAAGGTAAGAAAACACCCTACTTGAATAATTTGACCAAAAAAACCCATGATTTAAGCTAATCATAGTGTGAAGCCCATTATTTAAACTAATCACAGTGTGAATACAATCCTAATAGTTGGCTTGGACAAGAAACAAGAGGAAAACACTTTAGGAGGAAAGATTAATACCAATGAATTTGAAAAACAAATGAATTTCCTCGTTGATAATTTTATTTAATTGATTTTTTCTTTTTATATATTTGTCATTTTCTATTTTTCTTTCTGTTTCTTTTTTTATCAAAAAAATTAAAGAAACTACATCAACCATGGAATTCATTAATAAAAGATAAATTGCATTCCATCAATTGTAATTAACCCATATACAAGAACATGCTTACACTTATGCTCTTTTTCATCCATAGAGATTAACAATCACAAATGCTCCTAGCTTTAAGGCTTGGGTAAAACATTTGGTTAGGGTAAAGGCATATAATGTGGCTAGCACAAAAGGAAAAAGCTAATAAAGCTCAAACGGGCTTAACAAAAGGAAAAATAATATCAATAGGTAGGCTATTTCGCGAATGTAGTTTGTAAAACAATGCTATATCATTTTCATGTTAATGCATGTTATAAAATGTGGTCTCAAATAGAAAATAAAAGCGAATTCAGGATGTACATGTCATGAAGTTCACACATGAACAAAAGACAATGAGACTAATATGGATATGTCAGTTTACAGAGGCTCCAAATCTGAATGGCTTATGTCTACCATTAGTCACTACTTTTCTAAAGATAATGTATATTGACCAATCACAATAGTCGAAGTAATGATCAAATTGCTATGAATTTTTCAAGTCAATTCTATGATCTAATTATGACTATATAGTCCTAAAAGAAATAGAAAAGAGAAAAATGTTTAAGAAAAATACATAAGCAACAAACAAACTTAAAAACACATATGATAACTAAGATCCCCACCCTCATGCTTAAAACTTACATTGTCCCCAATGTAACATTAAATGTAAGAAATAGAGCTATCAACAAAAACAACAAATGAAAAATGTAAAGGAAAAGGAACAAATTTCCCTTGGGTTACCTCTTGAGTAACTTTGTTTATTTTCATTGGATCAACTCCATATTTTCCTCATCATGTAACAAAATTATGGTCTTGAGGTTTCACTACTTCTGCATTTTCCACTTGAGATGTTTAGGATAAGGCTTGAGTTGATGCCCACTCGCATTTAGTGTCTTTCCTATTTTCTAACTCTCAATCTCTACTAAATTCCTATACTTTAGAAAAGTCTCCAATACCTCTTTAAACTTTTCCTTCTTATTGAATTTGTCCAGCCTACTAGAAGAAGATGGAGGGTTAGTATTATTATTAATTCAAGATTCAACATCTACCTTTGAGCTAGAAGATATATCCCTTTCTCCTTCAAGCTACTTCTTAATTTCTTCTTCACTTGCAATCCTTTGAGTATTCCTCTCAAGATTCTCAAGCTTTTTACCACTAGTTAAGGTCAACATGTTAATATTCATTAGATTTACCTTAGATTCGGATGATAGTTTTCCTGCACTTTGTGATTCTAAGTGGTTGATAGTCATCGCCATCTGATCCATCTACCTATTCGAATTTTAGATGCCAGACCTTGTATCTTGGAACTGAAATCTTGTCTCTTGCAGAAATTGCTTTACATCCCACTAAAAATGCAGAGTATTAGTGGCAAGAGACTTAACTATATCTTCTAGAGATATACCTGAGTAAAAATAAGATGTAGGGATTATTATGCACCCTGCAGCCTAACTAGGAAGTAGTTTTGATGGCTATCCACTGCATAACTAAAGTTCAAGTGATCCTTTATTAATAATAGAATTTTAAATGAGGATTCAAAGGAGCTCATCAAACCAACTGAAAACAAAGAGATTAATGATATTATTTTCGAATTGAATGAGATGAAGGCTCCTAGTCTTGATGGCCTTAATGACTTATTTTATAAAAAAAACTTGGCCAATGATTAGGAAAATGGTAAGAGGTTCTATTCATTAATTATTGTCTAGAGGCATGCTTCTAAAGGATATTAATAAGAATTTCCTTTATTTTATTCCTAAAATAGCAAGTCTCTCCACCGTTGGTGAATATAGAACCATTTCTTATACCAATTTAATTTATGAAATTGTAGCTAAGATCATTATAAATATATTGAAGAAAGCTTTTAGTTCAATTATCAATGACAATTAAATTGTTTTAAAAGATAGAACCATTAGAGATAATATCCTTATGGAGTGGAAACTCTTTAAAGGATACTCTAGAAGGAATTCTCCTCTAAATTGTAACATTAAGGTGGATTTCAATAATGCCTTTGATTGTATACACTAGATCTTCCTTTTCCAAATATTGAAGGTCTTTGGTTTCCTTGCTACCTTTGTAACATAGATCAAAGCCTTTGTTACTACCACATTCTATAGTGTTCTTATTAATAAAATTCCTTCAAGGATCTTCAAAGGCTATAGGGGTATGATATAGCAAGATCCTATATCTGCTTATTTTTTTATTTTGTGCATGGAAGTCTTGTCCTAATTATTAAAGCACATCTCCAATATTACTAAGTTATGATACCATTTCAAATATGGAAGAGTTTCTCTCACTCATCTATGTTTTGCTAATAATATTGTCCTATTTTGTAGAGTTCCTCTTAAATTAATAGGGATTATGATGGATACTATAGAAAATTTTACATCTATCTCAAGACTAGGAGTGAATCGCACCAAAATTCATTTTTATCATGTCATCATGTGTTAAATGCTTTTAAACAAACGTTAAATGCCTTAGAGGTATTGTCTAAACTACCTCTTTTACTCTATGTCGGTCTAAGCTTTAATGATTGCTTACCTCTTATAGAAAAAGTTTAGAAAGAATTGCAAATTAGCTTAACAAGGACTTATCTA
>JAOSBO010019605.1:0-12280 GCA_027563915.1 Erythroxylum rotundifolium
AAAGTGATAAAACAATGCCTACCTCCAAGTAACGGAGTCTTAAAAGGTCCCCATACATCTAAGTGCACATAATCCAAAATCCCATTTGTATTATGGATAGCAATTCGAAATTTCACTCTTCGTTATTTTCCCAAAACACAATGCTCACAAATTTCCAATTTGCAAGTCTTCGTACCTTTCAACAATCTTTGCTTGGCAAGGGTTTGCAAGGATTTTTCACCAGCATGTCCCAACACATATGCCACAGCTTTGTTACCTCTACATCCTTCTTGCTACTTTAAGTTGTTGCTGCTACCATCCCAATCACTGTACTACCTTGGTAATAATGCAAATTGTCCTTCCTCATGCCTTTCAACATTACCAGTGCTCCTGAAGTTGATTTAAGAATTCCATCTTGCATCACTATAACTAAGCTTTTTTATTCTAAAGTCCTCAAAGAGATGAGATTCTTCTTCAACTTTAGCACGTACCGCACATCCCTCAAAATTCTGGTGGATCCATCATGATTCTACAGCTTGATTGAACCTATGCCAGCTATTTTACATGGATTATCGTTACCCATGTAAACAACCCCGCCACCGAGTTCTTCAAAATCAAAGAACCATTCCCGGATGGTAGACATATGGTAGGAGCAACCTGAATCCAAAATCCACTCGTTTAGATGCGATGCTAAAGGTGAAACCACTAAAGAGATATCTGATTCCGCGTTACTTTTACACTCTGCAACATTTGCATCTTTCGGAGCCTTCCCTTTCTTCTTCAATTTTGGACAGTCTTTCTTCTAGTGTCCTTTCTCATGACAGAAAGCACGCTCATCTTTGGCAACTCGGCTTTTTGATTTGGATCTTCCTCTTCTCCCCTTTGACTGGCTTTTTTGACGACCTCTTGCTACTAATGCTTCATCTGCTATAGCTGTTTTGTTTTTCATTTTATCCTTCTTCCTCAATTCATGACTATACAAAGCAGAACATACAGCATCTAAAGACACATTCTCCTTTCTATGAAGTAACGTAGTCTCCAAGTGTTCAAATTCATCGGGAAGAGATGATAACAACACCAAAGCCAAATCTTCATCCTCAAATTTCACATCCAAATTCAACAAGTCTTTTACTAACTGATTAAATATAGTGATGTGTTCATTCATAGTAGTACCTGATTGGTAATCAATTCGTAACAGTTTTTTCTTTATAAGGAGCTTATTCTGAACATTCTTTTTCAGAAATTTGTCCTATAATTCCTTCCACAATTTATGTGCAGAAGTCTCATTCTTGAAAACATACTTTTGCTCTCTAGACAGACACGATCGGATTGTTTCTCACGCTAACCGATTTATTATATTCCAATCCTTATCCTCAACATCTTTTGGTTTCTTTTCATCAATGGCAATATCAAAACCCTGCTGGAAAAGGGGCTCCAAGACCTCCCCTTGCCACATGCCAAAATGGCCAATACCGTTAAATATCTCCACCGCCAATTTCAAACTTGACAATGAAATCCTTGACCATGATGACAAAGAAGCCAATGTCGCCGGTGTTTCTTGTATCATTATATGCCATTATAGACTCAAGATATAGTATTCAATATAACAAAAATTACAAACAAACCAAGGATGAACCTTTAGCTCTGATATCACTTATTGGGAAAATCGAGTAATTATTCCCTCTAAGGTAAACAACTAATGAAGTGAACCAATTTGGTAATACATAAGAAAGATCACAATGACTTCCTAGACAGTGTTATCATTCCACGTAAAGTCTCAGGAAAGGGCGGAGGGGTCACAAACGGTCCCACTTAAAACCCAGCCTCCTAGACAGAAATTACATGCACAGTGTATTTATCACAACCTAACCCGTATACACACACGAATAGTAAATACACTCAAATAAATTGACCACAACACTACAAATATACAAGACAAATAATATTGAATACTACACTACAACTTGAAAAGAAACAAGACAATAAATGCAGAGTAATAAAAGCTATAAGGAAAGAATGCACCAGGAAATTTGATTACGGAGTTCGGCCAATTATGTCAACGTCTCCGGAGCACCACTCAAATGGCCCACTTTTATTTAATGTGGGAGAAGAGATACAAATTTGGGATGATTACAATAGGAGGGGAGAGCTCCCTTTTATAACTATCAAACTACCTCCCATTTTCATAATCTATCGATGTGGGATTAATGGGGGGAGGGGGTTTCTTTAATAACTACCAACCTCTACCCCAAACACATAAACTCATGATCTGGGATAGATGAAAAGGTTCCAAATAGTAACATTAGTGTATTGTGGAGATAACGTTAGCGGGCAGATATGGTGGAGGTGTTGACAGTTTCTTAGCTCCTCCCTAACTACACATTTCTTTTGCAATTAGGAGCTTCAAACCTTATCATTGCCTTCCCCTTTTTTTGAAATCTTGTCCTCAAGGTTCAGGATATTATTTGCCCATGTAGTTTCATCGTTGTCACCTTCCAGTAATAGTAATTAGGGTTTGCGATAGCGGGGGCCCAGAGTGAACTGCTTATTACAGTTGAAGCATAATCCTTGTGTTCGAGGCTTCTACATTTAATTTTAGGAGATTCGTTTGGCAGCGACAGTTGGCGAAGTTGTGGGTTGTGATGACGAAGTTGCTAGTGCTTCATATAGTTGAGTGATCACACCTCGTCTGGACTAGTTAAAATGACGTTGTCGATTCAATTGATCCTCTCATACAGGCCAAGCTAATCGTTTCCTTCAAAGACTTAGGTCAGAACATTCTGATTTCATCTGCTATTTCAAATTTAAGTCCACTGATAAACGTTCCTACCAAGGCCCTTTGCTCCTACCTTTGAACTCAGTTACCCAATTGCTCAAATTCTTTTTGGTACTCACGTAATGAACCATTTTGTTTTTACTATGGACAAGGCTTCATCAAAATCTTCACTTTTAGTCAGCCTGAATCGAAGCCAAAGCTCCTCTTCAAACACTGCCCAAGTGAGTTCTTTCTCGTCTTCCTTGCAGACTCGGCAAAGCCATTGCTACCACTGGTTGGCTTCGCCTTCTCGGTGATGCAACGCCAATGCCACCTTTTGATCTGCAGTGGTGTTATGGTGCTCAAAAAACTGCTCCATGCAGTTAAACCACTCCATCGGGTCATTACCGCTATAGGAAGGAGACTCAAGCTTTGCTAACTTAGAGCAAAATGGATGGCGGCCCCCTTCAGTTCTCTTTGCTCCCTATTCACGCGATGGTCAATCATAACCAGCCGGACCAAAACCATTGCTGCTGGAACCTTCTCGGTTGGAGGCAATGGTGTCAGTAATTCACTTGAATTTCTCTTCGAAGATATGGAGTTTGTCGGACATCCCTAGCTCCATCCGACTGAAGTTGTCCTGCAACCTGCCAAGGCTTGCTTCCGTGTTCTCGATACATTCTTTGTTGAATACTTGATCTAGCTCTTATTCCAATTGATAGGTCCCGATTAGAAGCTAGAAAAATATTTAAGAAGTTTTCTCTTTTGCGCAATAATCACTACAGATAATTTTATTGAATTCCAAATCTCACTTTCATTCATACTTCTAGTAGTTTTAATACAAAAGTTTCCAACTGCTCTACCTAAAATAAAGGAGCTTAATTTAAACGTGCAAGAAGAATTTAAACATTTAAAAGGATAAACGAATGTGATGATGTGTTGCAGAGATAATGTTAGTGGGAAGATACAGTGGAGGTGTTGACAGGTTCCTAGCTCCTCCCCAGCTGCATGTTTCTTTTACATTTAGGATCTTCAAACCTTATCACTTCCACAGTCATTAATTTTGTTGGCTGCTTGGGCTTCAAGTTTGCTCTGTCACCTAGAGGATCAACCAAGTAAATGCGTTCTGATTTTAGAGGATCCCAAAAGGTTGTTCTCAAGTTCCTGAGATTTTAGGAAAATAAGTTTGATGTATCATCCGAGAGGAACTACAATTAAAGAACAAAAGCAGGTAAGTTTTCATTAACAAAACTGTGTTGATCGCGTATTCTTACTGATTTGTGGTATCTGCAATATATTCCTTGGCTTCTGAAATCAGAAAAACAACTCAATTTAGATTGCCAAGATTCCAATAATCAACATGTTATTAAAGAAGTCCTGGCAAAAGCTAATATGATCTTTTTGTCATAAAGCTACTTGTATTGCCACTAATGTAAAGAAAAAGGATAGAGTAGAAACCCTTAAAAGTCCAAATGAAACATTGATTGACAACAAAATCCCTAGTGAAAAAGGCACATAATATGCATTTGGGATCATCAACAAAAAACATATACATGCGCTAAGAATTTGTGTATCATATTAACATTATGCAACTCCTAGTGAAAACTGTTGCGCCACCTACTCCAGAATGTTGCAAATGAATTGTAGAAGTTCTACAACATACTTATTTATGACTACTGTACAAGCCGCCATTCCATCCTTGTGGAAACAACTATTTAGTAGGGTAAGAATACGTATTATCAGGCCTCCTAAAATTTTGCATTGGTGCGAGATTCAGACTGGGTGTGATGATGATTACAACGATAATGATGATGAAGAGCATGCACAATTAAGATTCTCACTGTGTCAATGAGGTCCTTGGTGAAGGAAGTACAGCACCAGCATGATAATAATCTATACCCAAACCTTCTCCAATATTTAGGTAATCAACCTCAAATCCTTGGCCTCGGATTTGGTCAATGTAGTTGACCATTAGAACTACATCATCCAGGAAGATGTCCACTTACAAACATAAGAGAGAGAGAGAGATTTGCTTATAACATCGGAAGTATATCCACAAGGCACTGAAGTCTAAACTTTTCCAATTAACAACAATTGTTTAATACATCAGTACTTTCCCCATAGTCTATATCATTATACTTGCATATAAGTGCAATTACATGTTGGAGAAAGTAAAGACTCTAAGTATGAGTGCAACTGGCATACCTTAGTAATTGTTGACCCAAGATGACAATGAGCCCCGACAAGCTTCAACTCGTTCAGGTTTTCTTTCACAGCATCCAAAAACCATTGTAGCTTCTCATTTCTAATACCAATTTTTGAGTTTTTGTTTGCTGTAGCAACACAAGGATGGACTTATAGGATAGCCAAAAAAAACTATATGTAAATGAAGCCATAATTGTCCACAGTTAGCATTTAAGAAAGTTAATAAGCTAACTTTGATAATTGCATGGAAGGTAAAGTGGCAGAGGGAAGAGTGCAGGACATTTAGAAGAACCCAGTGATTTCTCATCAATATCTAACTACATCAAAAATTGATACGACAACGAGCAAGTTATGACACTAAGCCAAGTAAAACATAGTCTACATGACTACATCATTCTCAACATCCTACACATTGTTTCTCATTGTCTTAAATTCAGCTCATTAAAAGGATATCGATATGAAGAAACAATAGATGGCACTAACTGATCAAGTCTATCCCATTTTTGCAACGACCGTACAAGGATTGCATATAAAATTATCAACAGACCACGTTTCTTATCCTTAATCCCAATGTTCAAATGGTTCATACCAAGCAGCACCTAATTTGAATTGGCAAATATTGTCTAGGCAGATATCATAAATCAATAAGGATGAGAGAGAAAATCTAGCTTCTCTCTAACTTCTTTCCTCACACTCACTCAAACCCTAGATCTGAAACTCTTCACCCACCATTCCTACCCGATTCCCATAACCTACAAGTTCCCTCCTAGCTTTCTTGATGATCTACACTACTAAATAAACTTTTAACCTCTAACTCCAACATGGAAACAGGTTTTTCACCCCTTTTAGCTAACTTTAAAACAACCACATCCTTAAACCCTCTCCCTACAGCCTCCTCTCAAACCCAAATACCTACTGCCCACCCTATCCCCCCATCCCTCTCGGCTTCAACCCCTCCCGCCACATCTACTTCATTTGCCCCTACCGTGGGTGATTCTATTAAAGGTCCTAGAAAGACTTGGAAGCAAGTTATGGGAGATAACTCAGACTTTTCCTTGATTTTCAACCCACCAGTAGAGATACAGGGTAAGTTAGTCGTTGCCCTTAGTCTCGACATCCTGCAGGAAGGAGCTAGGGCTTGGGAAGCTACTCTCATTGGATTCTTTATGGAAAAAAGGTCAGCCTTTCTAGTGATTCAAGCTTGGGCTTAGAGGAACTAGAAAGAAAGAGTTCTAATGGAGGTTATGCTAATAGAAGAAGATAATTTGATATTCTCCTTCTCATCTAAAACCGAAGCCCATAAGTTAATTGAAGAAGGCCCTTGGCACATCTCTCAACTCCCTTTATTTCTTCAATCTTGGCAACTGGATATGGAGCTAGAAAAAATCAGATTGAAGAACATTCCCATATGGGTAAATATTCACAATATTCCACTAGAATATTGGACTACTAAGGGTTTGAGTATGTTAGCTAGCTACTTAGGGCAACCCATTTGTGTGGATGAAAACACAACGCTGAGGAAAAGGGTTGGATATGCTCGATTATGTGTGAGTATGGACAATTCTAAAGATATGAAAGACAACATCTCAATCCTAAGGTTGGCAACTGAGCACTCTCTTGGAGAGGATAAAGTTTTGGTAACATACCAATGGCCCTCTTTAAAAGCTCAAGGCAAAGAATGGAAACCTACAGAGAAAGAATTCAATAGAGGAGATTATTGGGAGGTCATGGAATTGGAAAAACATACATCGGAAGTCAATAAAGTTCTTAAGAAGGCAGAACAAATTTTTTAGAATCATTTTCTAGCACGGATTGCCATGGACTCTCCTAAAAGTGGGCAAAAAGTGAATGATGAGGAAAGCCCTGACCTAGTCTAGCAAGACGAATACCCTCAAAAATCAGAGGGAGACCAGAATCAATCATCATTAAATGTTAGGAAGAACACTAGGGAAATGGGAGTATAAGTTTCCAGTGGAGGAGCTCTAATTTCCTTGCAGAATGCACTAAATTTACAGAAGGAGGAACTGTAGAATGGAACTTCACAAAAAGAGCAATTTGACCAAGTTATCTCTAGGAAGAGTAGTAGGAGCAGTAGGAAGGGCTCCAAAGGGAAAAATACTCTCTTATGTCTTCTTATGTCTCTGATCGTATGGAATGGACGAGGAATAAACAACCCTTCCAAGTTAATGCGTTAAGGGATTTTGTTTTAAGGGAAAAACCCCCTAGTTTTTTGTCTATTGTTTAGGTAGCAAGTGGCTACTTATTTCAAACCATCAGAGTCATGCCTATGGTAGGATTATTATTGCTTATGATGGTGATTTTTTGGAGGTGAGGGCCTTGGAATACAGCCAGCAATTTATATATACTGAGCTTTATTTCAAAATTGAGAATTCTAGAGCTTTAACTACCTTTGTCTGTGGTTTTAATACAGTGTTTCAAAGGAAAAATCTTTGGAATTCCTTACGAAGGATTAAGACTATGGTTAATACCCTATGGATAGTTAACGGTGATTTTAACACCACTCTATTCAAATTGTAAGCAGAGGGAAATTGCAATTTACTCAACTATTTTCCTGATATGTTCAATTGTATGCAGGAGGTAGAACTTACTAACTTAAAATTTAAAGGTCATCAGTTCACTTGGTCAAACAAACAAAGTTCTAATTGGCACATCAGGAAAAAGTTAGATAGGGTAATGGTGAATGTGGAATAGTTGAATACTTTCTCAAGAAGTGCAGTACAGTTTTTAGACCTTGGAATGTCATATCATACTCCTATGAGGGTTGTTGATTTGTTTACATCTACCAAAATCCATCACTCTTTCAGATTTAACAGTTTTTTGGTTAATATGGAAGGTTTTTAAGATGTAATAACGAAGGGTTTGGAGGCTAAGTTTTATAGTACAAAACAGTTCATTTGCCTCCAAAAACTCAAGTCTATCAAAAAGGAGTTAAAAATTCTCAACACCCAGAGAGGTAGGGATATCTTTAAGGAGTTAGACTCAGCTAAAGACAATCTATTAGCCATCTAAAAAGCTATGGCGGATAATCCCATTGATGTTTCTCTAGCTATAACTGAAAAGGAAGCTCTTAAAAATTACTTGCAATTGGTGGATAATCACCACTCTCTATTGAAGCAAAGATTTAGAGTTAATTGGATAAAGGATGGGGACAGGTGCTCTAAATTCTTTTTTAACTCTGTCTTAGCCCAGAAGAATATGAATCGAATCAATTCCATTACTACTGAAGCAGGTGAAGTTGTTTTCGGACAAGAAGATCTTGTTAAGGAAGCCTTGAATTTTTATAAAAATTTATTAGGCTCTGAAGTTTCCCTAACAAGACCTGGAGATGTTCTTGAGCAATTTATCTCAGTAAGACTCCCTAAGCAAGAGGCTTCTCGGTTAATCAACCCAGTGACAGATTAGGAAATAGAGAGGGTAGTTTTCAATATGAATGGCTTTAAGGCTCTAGGTCTCGATGGTTTGAATGGGGTTTTTTATCAGAAAACCTGGAATAAAGTGGGAAGTCTAGTTAAGGAGGTTGTGCATGAACTCTTTCAAAAAGGAGTTCTACTGAAAGAGATTAACGAGACATTCCTTTGTCTAGTCCCTAAACACTCCAACATGAACTCATGGAGTGACTACAGACCTATTTCCTACATAAATTTCCTTTACAAAATCATTGCCAAAATATTGGCAAATAGATTGAAGGAGGTTTTGCACCTTCTCATCATTGAGAATCAAGGTGCTTTTATGAGTAGTAGGGATATTGGAAATAACATTTTTCTAGTTCAAGAACTACTGAAAGGGTATAATTGTAGCAACAGTCCTCAAAATCAAATTTGATTTACAGAAAGCTTTTGATAATGTGAACTGAAGTTTTCTAATTCAAACCATGGAGCTTATAAACTTCCCCCTAGATTCACAAGATGAATTCATAAGTGCATCTTGACTGCCTCGTATGTTATTCTGATAAATGGGAGTCCCTCGGAGATTTTAAAGGCAAAAAATGACTGAGACAAAGGGATCCTCTATCCCCTTATCTATTCCTAATTTGTATAGATGTCCTCAGCCAAATGTTGAAGCAGAATGTTTCTAAGGACTCCAAATTTAGATACCATGCTAAATGCAAGAAACTCTCTCTAACAAGCTTATGTTTTGTAGATGATCTTATTCTCTTAAGAAAGGCTAATGTCCATTCAGTCTCTTTTTTAATAAATACATTCAACCTTTTCAAGGAGTGGTCGGGACTGGGTATTAACAATCAAAAGAGCTTTTTTAAATGCTCCAAAAGTGCATCTCATCTTGCAAATGCCTTGTTTATAGCTACATGAATGGAAGCTGAGTATCCTTCTATTCATTATCTAGGGATCCCTATACATTATAGGAGGCTAAGGTTCTGTGAATGTTTACCACTAATTGAAAAAATCTAGAAACAATTAGACTCATGGACAAATAGAGCCCTATCCTAAGGTAGGGAACTCCAGCTTCTGAAATCTGTCATTATGTCCATGCAAATGTACTGGTGCTCCTAGCTTTTCCTTTCCCAAGGGCTTATCAAAACTATTGAAAAACTTATGAAGTAGTTTCTATAGGGAAAGGTAATGGAGAGAGAGGAATAGAAAAAGTAAGTTGAAAGACTATCTGCCAACCGAAAGGAGGAGAAGGATTAGGTCTGGGATCAATCAGTAAGAAAAATAGGTTACTTATGACCAAGAGGATTTAGAGAATATTAGGAGAAAAACAATCACTGTGGATTAAATGGATCCACATCTATATATTAAAGGGAGAAAGCCCTTGGGCTCTAAAGATCAAGGACAGCTATTCTTGGTTCTTCAACCAAATCCTAAGAATGAGGGAAGAAGTTCAACAGAATTTTACTTACCAAATAGGGACTGGTGAATGCATTTCCTTCTGGTATGACAATTGGACAGGGTAAAGAGTCTTAATCCAAAATCAATTAGCTATATCTCTACTAAAGAGATTCCCTAAGAAATCAAAGCTACATGAAATAATTAGAAATGGTATATGGCTGTTAACATCAGAAGAGATGAGAATCTTGCCTATTCAGCAATTTAGAATCTTAGGAGATAATGATATCTATCTATGGCAAGGGGTCCTAATATTTTAAATATCTATGAAGGAAGCTAGGAAGCTAAGGGATGGGACAATAAAAAAAGTTTGATGGTCGTCCCTAATTTGGAACAAGTTTCTTAGACATAATGCTAGCTTTCTTCTCTGGTTAGCTTTATTGGACAGACTAAGCACATTGAATTGGTTGAGGTTCTTGTCCTTATCTAAGACTTATATCCTATGCAATCTAGAGGATGAAACTAGTGAACAACTTTTCTTTGAGTGTGTATTCACTAAAGAATTGTGGACAAAAATCTCGAGCCTGTGTGTTTCTAGGTTTAACTATTATAGACTCTCTGACATTCTACTGCATCTATCTCTTATGCACATTTCTAGAACTAACAGGGATATCTTAATGCTCCCGGTGGCTACATGTACTCAAGCTGTATGAAAGGAGAGGAACAATAGAATATTTAAGGGGGAAACTATTTCTATAACCTCTTTTATAGATCTCATAATTGCTAGAATTAGGGAACAACTGATTACTCATTAGTTGCACCTTCAATGTAGTAGAGGTATAGCTCTCACTTGGAGATTATAAACTTTAGTGGTTTCTAAAGTATGCTACTATAGTAAGATCAAACATTCATTCAACCTAACTTAGCCCATGTCAATCCAGTATTCCTTATCATTCAATCTGGGTTCACATCAGAATAGTTCAGAAGGAGATCAAGCATAGTCCAGTTATTTTAGTTCAGTTAAAGCAGGATAGAAAAGGATATATCTTATCATTTCTCTAGATTTCTACTGAAATAAAAGGGTTTAAGGTTCTTAACTGAGGGACATGACAAAGCTTTCTCTCTATTCATCATTTGTAATAGCCTTGTGACGATTTACTCTAGATCAAAAAGATCTTGGACAAGTTATTCGGGAAGACATAAAGATTCAATGGAAGAGTGAAATCGGATGGATAACCTTACCTCAAAGATATTCTTCCCTCCCGATTCATCATTATTGAGCGACATCTCCAGATTTTCAAAAGAAAGAGAATGGAGGAGTACGGGATCGAAAACACTAATCGGAGTAAGGAGTAATAATAGTGGAAGATGAGACTGTTACATGGAAAGTGAGCCCTATGGCGAAGAGAAAGGAGGAGGCAACAATCAGAGGAAAGAGAAAGGCAACCACCATCAGCTATTCCAAAGGTTCACTAGAGGATCGCCACTGTTTCCAAAAAGGAAGAGATAAGGAAGAATCAAGAAAGTAGAGGGTCGATATACCCTAATTGTATAAGATGATTATTTATTTCATTTCCATATGACGTCACGTGTGATGTTGTATTCTTCTCTATTAATTAATGAAATTTTTTTAATTTCAAAAAAAATTGTCTAGGCAATAGATTACCTCAATCAAATTATTTTCTCTAGGTATTGGATTAACAGAGTCAACACAAAAGATATTATATTTGTTCAAAGATTCAGATAAGACTTCATGTTGCATTCTAAATGTAGAAGGCACATATCTGAGGGTCCACATCAGGATTGATCCGAAGTAAAACATTAACCTTCTTACCAACAATTCTGGAAACCGCTGCAATATTTTCTAAATCAAATTCACTATCCACATTAACAAAGTCGCCTTCTTGGGCAGCTAAAACTAAGTCCTCCAAGATCTTTCCATTTCCACTTAAAAAACACCCAGTCATGTCCATAGTTTCAAATTAGAATACAAAGCTCCTTCTCAGACGTTCGGTATCAATCAACCCCCAAAGAGAACTAACTACTGTAAAACCGTATACTGCAAATCAAGTTTTGTACTTTTTAATGCATAGTTAGTGATCAGTAAAAGCTAGGTGTGATCAAATAAATGATATAGCACTCGAGCTCCTAAAGAAATCTTCCAGCTTCAGATAAAGAATGCATAAGCATACCTGGTGGGATCAAATCCAGCATGAAGTGCAAGCTTGAGCTTATTCCCACTAACCAACACAGCTTCACAACCCAACTTCCTCAAATGCTCCAAAATCTTCAAATTATTATTGACCTTGATCGCATACCCAATAATCAACCTTAGACCCTCCAAAGCTGTTGAATTAACTTGTCTTGTGCAACCTGAAGTATTGAAATTAGTGGAGGAGCTTGCAATGTCAGTGAAAGTAAGGAAGAAGAAGCTGAAGGGAAAGCCAAATTGGTTTAAGTGCAAATGGAGATTGGAATTGATGATCCTGGGTATAATTCAAGGCTGCATGGATCAAACCAATGAAGTCAAAGA
>JAOSBO010019613.1:0-12280 GCA_027563915.1 Erythroxylum rotundifolium
ATCAAAGAACAAGAGAGGATTTGAACAGGAATACGTTATGATAAAAGGCGATTTTTGGGAAATCAAAAGAGAAGGGATAGACCGAGAGTGAGAGAGCGAGAGGCGTGGAAAATGTTTTCTTTTCTTTGCTTACTAATTTTTTTTTTTTTAAATCTCGTTTGATTCCGTCGCATCTCTTTACTTCATTCCCTCCCAGTCCCTGGGTCACATATCCTTGCTAGTATTAATTTTAAAAAAATCGAATCGAAAATCAAATTTAAAAATATTGAACAATCTCTATTATTTTTTCTTATTAAAGAATTTAATTTTTAATTAAAAATTGTTAAATAAAAATAATTTTTGATTTTATTTTATTTTATAAAAATTATTAATTTATTAACCGATTAATTAATTAGTAAATTAATCAATTTTTTAACAAAAATAAATCAAACTTAAAAATTGAAAATTAAATCAAAAAATTGAACAATTAAACTATCCTCCAGATCGCTTCCCCAATTATCTTGCATTCTTTCTTTACTTTAATTCGAAGTTAATATGCAAATTAAATTTGGCAATTGATATCTTTAAGTTTATAAAAATCAACATATTAAATACACAAATTACAAAAATTTGGGAGGATTCATGTTATATTATATGGAGACAAAACACTGTCTATAGCTTTACAAAATTTCCCACTAAGCATTTTACCGAAACGGATGAATGCAAATAGTTCTAATGACGCAGCGTTAGAAAGTTAGAGACCCTGTACATGTAAAATAATTGCTTTTATACCTACTTATAACCACCAACTCAAATTTATAGGTAGGTAAATTCAGGTCAAATCTTAGATAATATCAGAAGTACATATTTCGAATCATGAGCTACCACTAATAAATTATATCATCTTAAATAAAGGTTGTTCCTCTCTAAACTCGAACCCACAACTTTTACTGTAATCATATCCCTCTTTTTACTACTAGGCTATCTCGTGAGGGGCGAGCCAGCTTTCTTCTTGTTTCTATTAAAAGTTGAAATGATATGATTTCTAAAAGGTTTTGTTTGAACATTGTCGAACATCATAATTTAAGTTATATTTGGCTAAAGGCATGAATTACACCGTAACATTTTTTCAAAAGATTTAAGTTGGTTTGTGCAATTATCTATGTTGCGCCTTAATATTTTTAAAATATTATAATAGCATCCTAACAAAATTAAAATTTTGTCGATTCCTAATAGCAAGGCAGTTGAGTTTGCACGTGGATGCATGACCTACGATTTACGTGTACTACCTGCTGAAGTGGTTGGCACTGTCCGTTATAAAACTTGGATAAATTGGAGCGAGCTGCAATGGTAGCCTATGTTCTCTTCTTGGTAAATTTCAGAACATGGACTTATGCTTGTCAGTTCCACAATGTTACATTAGCCTTATATCACTAAATGAGGAAGCCTGCAAGGCTGAAACTATACAAATACTAGTTTGCACAAACTTTAAAACAACTATAAATGAGTTCAACTTAGCCTATGTGACATTGAGAATTTAAATCACTACCACTTTACCGTTTATCTTGATCTATTTTGGGACTAGTGGTTGTAAGATTGTAACTTGAGGGGAGCAGGCTATCAATTTTGCAAATTAGTTTATTATGTGAACCTAATCATCGGAAATGGTACACACAAAACACGGTTTCCCCGAAAAGGAAGCCAATTATACATGTGTGCTTGGGAAGCCATGGTCCCGAAAAATAGGTTCAACTCCAAAAGGGCATACCATGCCTTCCCTTCATCAACCACGTTTCATTAATATTTTGGGAATATATATTAATTAATGCATTATTGCCGTCACTTCCAAGCTCCCATTCTCATGAATGACAAAATAAGATCTCGTCTTGACCTTCAAGAAGAATAAGATGAGACAAAATAAGGCTCACTTTAGACCCTCATAAAGAGAAAAATAAGGTAAAAAAGGCTCCGTTTACTCTTGGCACTCATAAAGAATAAAATGAGGCAAATCCTCTTAGCTTTCTTTTTTCTTTACATATTTTTATTTGATTTTTTTTAGTTGTTATCTTAATCTTAGGCTATTTTTGGATGGAGGTTTATTAATGGAATAAAATATAATGTAATATTATTCTATCATTTTATATGAGGATTTACAATGAAATAGAATGTGATGGGATGAAAGAAGAGAGTTTCATATTATATCTCATTCCATCATAAACAGTAAAAAAGAAAAACCTCCAATTTGAAGGGTTTAGGATAAAATGTAAAATGGTAAACACCTTTACACTATATTACATTATAAACATTTCATTTAAATAACATTTCACTATATTACATTATGAACCCTTTCATCACTCCCAAACAACAATTTTCTAATATTATATTCATTTACGTTCCATTCTATTATAAGTCGTTCCATTCTTTTCTATTTCATTTAATTTCATTAAAAACTTTATATCTAATCAATCATAGTCTTAATGCTAAAAATTAATGCAACACGTTAGATTCTTCAATTATATCACAATAAGCGGCTTCAGGTAGCCTCTTTAATAATAAAAATATATTTTTAAATTTCACATATTTATATATTGTCGATTTATTAAGGCTCTTTTTTTTATTTTACTCGAGACCTATAAATCTTAAGAACGGCCCTACTTCTAGGAGAATAAGCCTTGGTGAGGATCAATTGTTTATATATCAATAATAAACTCTACCTAGAATTTAAGTGCTTTTGTATTTTTCTAGTTAATGTTCGACAATTTTGTACTTTCTCATTATGTTGGAAAACTGTTAATTGTATTTTTCCGTTTTTCAATAACTAATAGGTTAAGTTATGTAATTTGATCTAGATAAAGGTAATAAAGCGACCCAATAAATGATATAAATCAATAGGTCGAAGTCTAGGAGTAAAATGGATCCCGATTAGTGTGGATTGAACTTATATCGAACTTGTGATGGAAAAGTCCGATATGGAAGCTATATATAAAGGTTAAGATCTGCTGCAGTAACTCATATCATTCGTAAGCATACGAATCATCTGACTCGTTAAGAGCACTTACGTATTAAGAAAACTGTAGGAAGGCACTAACCATGTGTCGGTGAATGTTTTTTGTGAAGTCGGTGAATGTTTTTTGTGAAGGTCCTAAGAAATTAGAGCTAGTTTCGGCCACAAAAATTACTTCAAAAGTCAAGATAGAATGAAATCAGGTATTACGTACTTCTTTCTTTTTTAGCCCTTTCATGAACAATATGGGACACGTAATAAAGTCTATGCTACGTGATTATACGTGGTATCAGAGCAGTTATGTGATCGAGTTACCAAAAATGAAAGTTTTTTTATTTTCATCCATTATGGTTTTCGTGTGTTTTTTATTCATTTTTTGGTTTTTTGCGAATATTATAACGTGAAAGTGGTATACATAACGCTAACTATGAAAAACAGGTCAAAAACCAGCCAAAAAGTTTGAAAAATTGGTCCTGAGATCACCAGAAATTGCCCTCTCCGTCAGAGGGCGATTGCACACACGCCTGACAGTACTACAGTAACTGTCATAAGGTGATTTGGTTGGCGTGTGCAACCACATGACTCCACGGGGTGATAAATGCTTGTGGCGTGCCTGCTATTTGTCCCAACACATAGACGGTAGCGATTAGGATAGGTGGATGATATGTGCACTGCATGCACCATATAGTGCAAGCGCGTATGCGCACGTAAAGCACAGCTTGACATATCTGCTGGGCGTCGTTATGTGGCATGATGTTGTGTGCTGACGTCAGCTCTAATTAAAGGGGAGATTTTCAGAATTCTCATAAGGTTATCTCAGGTCCTTTTGGGTTAATTTCCAAATTGGGGTAATTTTTAAAGTGATTTTTCAATTTTTATGGATTTATTATGTTGGTAATTGGATTTTGAAAAAAGGTTTTAAAGCTTTTTTAAGTTGGTTCTAAATGCAAATTGGTGCTCTGAATTACATATAAGGTAGACACCTGAGGTTTTGTGTCTCATGTGTTAGGTTCGATATTCATGAAAGTATAATAGTCACTCTCATTGAGAATTCTTTAAATAAAAGTCTCAAATAAAGTTAAAAGACAATGTTTTCAATACTAGTATGTGATTATTTGACTGTACATTTGGTTTTAGCATTTATAGTTGATTTTTACATACATTATGCCCAAATAGAATATGCGGATAACATAAGGATGTATCCCTTGTGTTTGTAGACCTTCTAAAGTACTGGTGAGATTTTAGTCCCTAAAGTAACCTTTTAAGTTAATATTTTGGATTGTTTTGCTCACATGTTGGGGGATTTCTCTAGCCTTATGTTTGACTATTTTGCCCAAAGGTGTTGGTCTTACATAGGGTTTTAAGATGTACATAAAGACATTAAATGGAGGAAAGTCGTTGCTTAAATGGGATTGCAGGACAAGAAAAGGGTTCGTTTGCCAAGTATTTGGAATCAGTTGGAATAGTGACTCAGTTCACTATGCCAGGTAGTCTTGAGCAAAATAGTGTGGTTGAAAGGCACAAATCGTACCTTAAAAGACATGATGAGGTCAATATAGAGTAGGACTAACCTACCCAAATACCTTTGGGGAGATGCCATCAAGATGACATTGTCTATCTTGAATAGAGTCCCAAGTAAGTCAGTACCAAGGCTAGGAAACCAAGCCTTACACACATTCGTGTGTAGGAATGCCTTGCTGAGGTAAGGTTATATAATCCTTATTAGAGTAAATTGCAAACTCGTTCCACTTGTTGTTATTTAGTTGGTTATCCCAACCATTCTAAGGGCTACAGATTTTACTGTGGAAAGGGTGGGGCCAGAATAGTGGAATCATAGACGGCTAAGTTTTTGAAATATGATGTCCATGATGAGGTAGGATCTTCATATCCTCTAGGAGATAGCAAGACGAATACTACGATTATTCATATCCACTCCCTCATACAGTCAGCTCTGATGGATGAAGGTTTGAGTATCATGCTTATGCAGGCACAGGGACCTACACCTATTTAAAAAGAAGCTTCTAAGGTACAAGAACCTATGCAGTTGTGCAAATCCCCATAGAGAGGCGACCTATTATCTTGTCAGATTACATAGTTTATTTGGGTGAGCAAGACTATGATATTGGACATGTTGTAGATCCAGTTACTTTTACAGAAGCCATTTTTGGACCACTTACGGACTTGTGGTGGGAAGCAATGAAAGATGAGATGTAATCTATGAGGCATAATAAGGTATGAGAGCTTGTTGATTTACCTCAACGTTCAGGTCTATCAGTTGCAAGTGGCTATTTAAGAACAAGAAGGACACACAAGGTCAAGTTGAGCAGTCTAAGGTGCATTTGATTGCTAGGGATTTACTCAGAGAGAAAGAGTTGGCTTCAATGTTATCGTCTCTCATGTATCCTTAAAGGATGCATTTAGAGTGATTATGACAATAGTAGTTCATTATGACATGGAGCTACGTCAGATGGATGTTAAAACTGCTTTCCTGAATGGTGACCTTTATGAGGAGGTCTATATGAAGCAACTTGAAGGACTTTAGGATCAAAATGCAACTGACAAAGTTTGTAAGTTGACTAAATCAGTATACGGTCTGAAACAAGCTTTTAGACAATGGTACATAAAGTTTGTTGAGGTTTTGACCTCATTGAGCTTTGTAGAATACGAAGTCAAAAGATGCTTATACTATAAGGTTAGGGGGAGCAAAGTTATCTTCGTATTACTGTACGTGGATGATATCTTGCTCGCGTTAAATGATTTGATCATGTTGCATAAGGTAAATACTTTGACATGAAGAATTTAGGTGAAGCATCTTTTGTCCTTGGTATACATATTCATCGAGACAGATGTCATCACTCATTGAGCCTCTCATAAAGAGCATACATTAAGCGAGTACTATTAATATGGCTTACTGTAAACCTGTTGTTGAACCTATCTCTCATGGCAAGAGATTATATTTGGCACTGTGTCCAAAGATTAAAGTTTTGAGAGAGGCTATGAAGAATGTCCCGTACTCTAGTATAGTTGGCAGCCTAATGTATGCCTAGGTGTGCACTAGACTGGAAATTGTGCCAAAGAATGTTACACTATTGGGTCGATATCTGGCTAACCCAGGAGTGAACCATTGGAATGCAGTTAAGCGAGTCTTGAGATACCTAAAGGGTACTAAGAATTATACGTTGATATACAGAAAAGTCAACGATTTAAACCTCACAAGGTATACAGATTCTGACTTTGCTATGTGTCCAGATGATCACAAATCTACTTCAGGATACATTTTTATATTGGCAGATGGCACAGTATTATAAAATAGTGTCAAGCAGACACAGGTAACTTTCTCGACCATGCACGTAGAGTTTGTTGTATGTTATGGAGCTACTACACAGGAGGTTTGACTCAGAAACTTGATTTCTGAGTTGTCTATGGTAGATTCAATAGTTAGAGCCATTCAGTTATATTGTGATAATCTTGCTACATGGTTGTCTAGTGATAACATCAAGAATATCACAGGGTCTAAGGTTTAGAGGTCAAATACTTGACTATAAAGGATTTGATTTAGAAAGGTGGAGCATATCATGATTAAGGAGATGTTAGCTGATCCATTGACTAAAGGACTTTACCCACTAGTGTTTATTAAACATGTATCTAGTATGGGCATGTTAAGGGCCTTAGATAGCAATAGTTAGGGATCAATATATTTACTCCTTAAATATTTGTACATTTTAATGTATTATGACATTAAAATTGTTTATTGATATATATGATCTTCTTTTGATCCTCAGTAGTAATTGTTCTTATGTATACCCGTAATACATATGAAAGCCTTAAGATTTGTATTGATCTTAACATTTTAAAGGTCACTGGGCATATATAAAGATTAATCTTGAGCCTATGTCATTTGAACACATACAATGTAGTTCGAATATCCACAAATTTGACATGACATAAGGGGATATAAGGTATAATCTCATAAAGGTTCTCTAATGCAATTTAGCATTCAGTTAAGGAACATAAAGGCTTTCTTTAATATTGTTTAGCTTCTGATGAGAGAAAACAAGGTTTTTTCTAATACTATTTAGCATTTGGTAAGAGTAAATAGGATTCCTCCGCTGCAGTTTAGTACATGCAGTTTAGCATAAAATTGTAGAAATCGAAACCTGCAAACAAAGATGGCACGTATTAGATCATACAAGTATCATCCTAGTTTGCCACACTCCATTTTCCCATTTATGTTAGTAAGGTATTAGATATTTGTGATTATATTGGACCTGTGTCACACATGACAGATAAGTTTGATATTTTTTGATATCGAAAGCCTTGTAGGACGGAATGTTGGACTTTTATTACCTTTAGATCAAATGATTTTAATTTTTAAAATTTGGTATCAATACAGTTGCGTAACTTAACCAAATTTTCAAACTATTTTTAAACTTGAATCAAAACTGCAATTAATGATTGTCTAAAGGGGAGAATGTTTCACAATGTTGTCCTTTCTCATTATGTTGGACAACTATTAATTGCATTTTTTGATTTTTCACTAACTTATGAGTTAAGTTACATAATTTGATCTAAATAAGGTAATAAAGTGACCTAATAAATGATATAAATCAATGAGTCGAAGTCTAAGGGAAAATGGATCCCGACTAGTGTGGACCAGACCTATATCAGACTTGTAATGGGGAAGCCCGATAACCTATATATAAAGGTTAAAGTCTCTTGTAGTTGCTTATATTATTCTTAAGCATACGGATCCTCTGTCCTTTTAAAAGCGCTTATGTATTGAGAAAACTATAGAAAGGTGTTAACCACGTGTCAGTGAATGTTTTTTGTGAAGGTCTTGGGAGATTGGAGCTCATTTTGGTCATAAAAACTACTTCGGAAGTCAAGATGAAACCAAAATCAGGTACTTTGTATTTCCTCCATTTTTAACCTTTTCATGACCAATCCATGGCCCGTAATAAGGTCTATGTTATTTGTTACAATTAACATATCAATAATTATAGTTTCTAATCCATTTATTGTTCAAACCTCAAATTCCTAAGTTTTATCATTTGCATTAATTAGGATAACATGCCAGTGGTTGTTTCTACTAAAAAATTAGTTATATTCCCTAATATTTACGATTTTGATTAAATAAAGATTAATTTTATTCTACTTAAGCCAGGAGTTTTGTGGAGCAAGGCATATAATTTATCTAATCATTTTCTTTCGACACAAAAATTTCCTATCTCGTTGTTTTCGTAAAAGCATGAACAATATCACTTTCAAGGCTCTGCTAGCTGGATTTGATCTCATCAAACAAGATGCGTGTGATTTGGTTGAGTTTTCTAGGTTTCAAGGTTTACTACAATTGCATAAAAACTATCATCCCTGCTCTTATCTTTAGAAATTCAACAAATTAAAATGTTGTAAAATTTTCCTAAGCATCACGAGCTGAGTCTTCCCTCGACTTCGTGAAGAACATATTTCAAACACTTATATACTCTATATAGTTTGATATGTAAGATAACCAAATAACGACAAAATAAGTCTAATAGGGGTGTTTCTCTTTTTTATACTCATCTGGATTTCAAATATCTCACCTCCCTAACAAAAACATTTCTCCGTCTCAAAATCTATAGTCACTAAACCACATATATGTGTCAATTGTCTTGCAGTCCATTCATTCTAAAGGTCATATGATACCTCTCTCAATGGGGACAAGGATAACATTATTACAAAATTGAAATGGTGTAAACTAAAAGACACATCAGTAGGCATGAAGCCTCAGTCATTTATTTCATGCTAAATACCAATCCAGGTAATCTATTGAATATAACACTATTAGACGTGCAAAAAAAAAGACCAACCTCTAATAAATAACACTACAACAAAAGGACATTTGGCTATGGTTTTTTTGCAATGATTTTAAAATCATAGATAGATGTGAAATTTCGACAACTATGTTGAAAATTGTCGCCAAAAGAATCGCGGTCAATTAGCAAGCTTTTGGTAACAATTAGAAAAAATCATCGCCAATGGTAAGCCTCTGGCATCACATTTTGGAAATCGTTGCAAGTGGTTTATTCTTTGGTGACTGTTTGGTAAGTTATTGACAACGATTCTATAAATTGTCGCGAATGGGTGACTTTTTTTCTTAATAACATGACTCTCTTATTTATAATTATAATTATAAATACATCTGATAGCTTTCTAACAAAAAATAAGATATGATAAAGAAAGAGATCTAATTCAGATGATACTAAAAACCTTGAAGAAGAAGATTGACTATTGAAGGCAAGCAGTGATTAGATTTTGATATGCAAATTTGTTGTGCATCGATTTGTTCTTCAAGAGGGAAAATTTTGGCTGTTACCTCCCATCGAAGCTTATTTCCACCATCGGACACTATCTGCCACATTGACATTTTGCGATGAATTTATGTTAACAATATCATTTTGAAAAATCAATATAAACAAAAGAAAGTCATAGGTATAATCAATAAAGAAGCAAAGTGTACAATTTAATAAGGAAACGAAAAGTTATGTGAAGTTATATGCAATTAACAAAATAATCACAGAAGAAGGAAAGATCATCGGAACTTAATTTTTTAACTAGTCGAAAATCCCTTGCTTAAGCATATTCTATATTAGCCAATCACCCTTAAAGATAAATAGAGACAAACTACAGATTAATAAGTGATTTGACATCTTTAAGAATAGAAGACTTCTTATTTGAATGTTCTAACATTGTAGCAATGTTAATTTTATGATATATTAATTGAGATAATTTCATATGATAAGGTTGAGAAGTTTAAATATGTATGTACTATGTTTAGAGGATGCAAAATTAGGTGTGCTTTCCTCTAAAGCTACTATTCTGATAAAAAGAATTGGGTCTTCCAACCCCTCATAAAATATGGAGACAGCTATTGTTATGGAATCAAGTAATTTCATACCTTGAGGGTTAGCTTTCATCTCAGATGGGAGTGGTCTATGACTCCTCCAAGAGAAAGCATATGATTACCTATTACAGAACAACAACCAAAGGTAAAAAAGAAGAAGAAAAGGTTATAAGCAAGACAAAGGAACTCATACCTTGCAACTTAACTAGCTTGGAGAAGAAGACCGCCTTTGATGGTTTGCCTTAATTATGAAGCATCTGAAGACTCTTTTTGTGGGGGAGGATTTATTTACCTTATTTATAAAACACCATCATAGATAGATTACCTTGTTTGCTACTTACAGTTGCTTTGTTAGTAACTGTGGGTTACGTTATCGTTTTTATTCCTTTGTACGTAGAATGTTTATTGCTTGCAAAAACGAGCCTTATTTTGGGCACCTAATTGTTTGCATGTTCTATCCAAATGATTTATTTCTATGGTTGGGTAATTAGGTTCGACGCAGTTTTGGCTTCACTTTGGCAATGAATACAAAAATCATCACAAAAAGGTGAAACTTTATTTATAATTTGTCGACAAACCATTCCTATATATCACATTCTATATATTGTAGAAATTCTATATATATATTCTATGTAACTAAGATATAAAAAAACTTATTTATTTTGTATGCATTTATAAATCATTATAATAGTTACACTTATTATCCATACATTCATAAATCATTATATCAATTACCATATATAATTATATTTATTGCAATATAATCAAACATAATTGTCATATAGTAAAAAATGGAAATCAATATTAAACATTAGTATCATATTCTTAAAAATCAAATTTAATATTATTGATAATGATTGTAAGTCTAAAAATAATTTTAGCTAATAAAAATTTCATTTAAAAAATTTATAAAACTAAAACACAAAATTAATTAATATTGCATAGATTTTTAATTTTTATTTATCTCTTTTAAAATATATGATTTGACAATTTTATATGGTATCATGAAACTCTATTTATTATGTATAAATTCTATACTATTTTATAGAATTAATTTGTTAAATATATAAATATATATACATATATATATGAAAAGATTTGGCAACAATTTATAAAATCATCGCCAAATCCATACGTTAGTAATGTTTAAGGAGAAACGTCACCCAAAGATCAACCCTTAGGTGACGTTTGTCACTGTTTGTCACCAATGATCTACCCATTAGTGATGGTTCCATGATATCGTCACCAAAGGGCTAACATTGGGTGACATTTTTTAAGTTCGTTGCTTATTCTCTACATTTGGTGATGTTTTCCTAAAATCGTCACCAAATGTTGGGTAATTCTTAGAGAATAATTACTTCATTTTTATGTTATTTTAAACACGAAAATGAAGCCCTTCTTCATCTTCATTCTTCATCTTCGCTTTGTCCTAAATTGTTTTTGCTTTGAAAAGCCTCCAATTTTGTCTAGTTTCATCCGTCTAATATATATTAAGTTTTAATGTTTTGGGATGCTTACTTGATCATTGTGAAGACTATGACTCTGCTTATAAGGTTGTTGAGGATTGTTGACTCATATGAGAAGCCATCTTTTGGATATATATATGATGATATGTATAGAGATCAAAAAACAAGTATAAATCTTTTTAAAGGGAAGGAGAAATTGTGTATATATATATTTTTGACCAATGATGAGATAAGCATTTTACTCAAAGGATCTACTTAACAACTCATCTTCTCAATCTTTTTTGCATATATAGTGGAGACGAACGTACAAATCATAGTATAGGCGGTCCGTTTAATGTGATTGAATGCAAAAGTATTTTCTTTATTGAAGAGCAATTATAAGCAACAAATGATATTAAATTATATCGTGAAGGTTTAAAAAGTATTAAACTCGTCATTAGATTACTCAATCAAATAGCTTCTACATTAGGTTGTGAATGTAATTAAAGCGTTTTTTAATATATTCATATAAACATCAAAAACTTAATGACCTTGTTTACATTACCTATAATTTGAGAATGAAGAACATGTATTTTATAGTTTTTTATTTATTTTATTTTTTATTATTGATTTTTTAATTTGTTTATTATATATTCAAAACTTTTAGTAAGAAGAGAATATATGATCTAGTTGATATTGATTATATTAACTATACTAATTTTTGGATTGAAGAAGAAGAATCATCGCTTGATCTTGATTATAATGAACTTGAAAAGCCAATTTATGAAGAAAATAAATTTGTCACAACGAATGAATTAAGAGCAGCTACTGATAGCCAGTTCATATTTTATTTTGATCATATTTAAGTTAAAAGTATAATGTATAATGTATAATGTATTACAATTTTATAATTGATAATAATTTCATATGTTACTAATTTGTAATTTATTTGAATGCAGTAGAAGAAAT
>JAOSBO010019652.1:2354-16767 GCA_027563915.1 Erythroxylum rotundifolium
TAGGACTCATCTGTGCTCCTTTGGAGAGAGTTGGATCGAGTCAAAGCTCCTCGAGTTCTTCTTCGAGGTCGCATACTCACTCCTTTAATATAAAACCAAATAAAATCTTTAGTTCTTGTATAACAGTTTCAAATAGTGCAAAATAGTTCAAATTGTATGAGACAATTTCAAATTATGAAACACATGTCAAACAATGCAAGTTGTTTATTTAAAACAATGCATGTACATTTCATGTCTCAACCTTCCCAATTCATGCTTCGGATACTCCTAAACTTGGTCCAGGCGTAGGACCTCAATGTAGTTGCTTTGATATCATAACTTTTGGGACCCCACCCTGGCGAGAAACGTGTCCAACATCCTAAGTAACATCTGGACGCACATCCCACAAAGGTGGTGTGCCCTCACCTGGATAATCCTCAATGTGGAATTTCATCTTGACCTTTTCAGTACATTTTGTCCCTTGACTTGTACTTATAGCTTAAGTCCCTAACTGCTTCTTGATCCTTGATATCCATTTTTTATTAATAACCATTATTTGTGGAATTCTGTGATTAATTCCAACTAAGTGACTGTTTAATCATATTGGCTTAACTTCTTCTTTTTATCATTTGTGGTTGGCCTATCGTCTGTGTTTGCTTATGCTCTGTGTTTGGCTTGTGGTCTGTGTTTACCTATGGTCTGTGTTTCCTTTTGTCTATCTTGCATAACATCTGTCTTTGACTTTCTTCGTCTATGTTGACCACCTACCGTCTATGTTCTATCGTCTATGGTTGACTTTCTTATCATCTATGTTTGACTTCCTATCATCTGTGTTCTATCGTCTGTCTTTTTATCGTCTGTGGTTGACTTTCTTATCGTTTTTGTTTGACTTTCTTATCATCTGTGTTTGACTTGCTATCATCTGTGTTCTGTCGTCTGTCTTCTGACGTTATCACAGACGAATCCTTTCATCTGTGTTTCCCTTGCGTCTGTGTTTCCTTGAGTCTGTGTTCTTACGTCATCACAACCGATTCCTTAAGTCTGTGCTTTTCCTTGCGTCTGTGTTCTGACGTCATCACAAGTGATTCCTTTCACCTGCATTTTTCCTTGCAACCTACCTTACTTAATGCAAACATAAATCTTTCCAACCACCCTCATTTATTCAATTCTAAGGGTGAATACACAAAACATAATCACCAAATATTTCCCAAAGCCGCAAACTCATTTGATCATCACATGCAATATGAAAACTTAATAGTGGTCATAACTGACCCAAAATACATTTCATTCATATAATAGGAAGAAGTCTTTACAAAGATTTAATGTCAGTTCAATCCATAATACATGGTACACCTGAACTAATAAAAGTTGAAATGTGGCTAAAGCCTTGAATCCTCAAAAATTCTAACTGAAAGATACAAAAGAACGTATGTAAGCTTGAGTGTTGCCTTGACTCTTGACTTACTCACTTTCTTGCTCTTCACTTGAATGGGACAGAATTGGGAGGGGTGAGCTTAAAGCTCGTGGGTGACAGTTTTATAAGTGAGAAACAAGAAAAACCATTTTCAAAGTATTTTGTCTTTATACACTTGGAAGCCGTAATAATTTCTCATAGAAAACAACAAACACTTAATTCTAAAAAATGCTCACTCAATCAAATAGTTCATGAGCACTTGTAAATCATGCATGCATGAAACTTGATGCAGTCATAAACATATAAACACATTAGAAATGGTTTGGGTGAGTCCAATTCATGACACACTACACATTTCCATTTAATGGTCCTGTGTAGTCGTCAACTTGAGGGAGTCCTTTAAGGAGCTCTGTACCACTAACGGGCGGGCAAGAGAAGCCTATTCTTGGGTCATCATGCATGTGACGATTCTTGAGGGACTACCATAAGCCCACATAACATGTAATTCATGAATTGAAAACAGTTTCCCCAAAAAGGCATCTTGTTGGAACTTGTTTTTCATGCACATGAAATATTTCAAAGAATCATTTCTGAAAACTTGATTCCAAAATCTTGCTTCTTTTCAAAAACAACCTTTTTCATAAATCATCCACACAAATCATGTAGTAACATGTAATAATCTCACATGCATCCAAGAGCAAATAATTGCAACATTTATGATGCACTTGAAAACATTTAGCTTTCTTTATTCAAAGAAACAATGAGTGGGTTATTTACTCTATCATAAAACTGTACCTACCTTAGTTTCCTTTCTTGAGAAGTTTAAATATGCCTCTCCTCTTTCTCCTCTTGCCTTTCTTGATTTTCTTCAACATTTACAAAAGTCCCAAATCAATAGACATTCGAATTGGAAAACTCAAAGAACCAATGCATGAAATTGACCATATCATTTCTAAACCCGTACATTTCTTAAGATCTTTGAATCCACTTCAAAACTCCAAGAGATTAAAATCACTCTTACCTTGAATTTTCACCCAATAATGAGATTCTTAGCTCTAAAGAAAGCCCTTCCCTTCGTCTTTCTTTTCCCCTTCTTGAGTAACCTCTAACTCTCTCTTTAAGACTAAGAAAAATTATGACCTAGGTCAAAGCTCTACTATTTTTACCTCCACCGAAACCTCTCTTCTTCTTTCTCTCTCTTTCACTTTTTGATTCTCCCTCCTTCATGTTTTTGGTCTTCTTATTTATAAGACAATATTTTCCTCTTCCTATTCTACCCTGAATGGGTGAGGAAAGTCCATCTTACCCTTCCTTTAATGCCTTAGTGCTTCTAACCTTGAGTAATCCACCCAAAATACTCTTATGCATTCTTAATTCTTCAATTTAACCTACTCCATACCATACTCTAACTTAATCTTAATTCTTCCATTTAATACTTCAAATTTCCATCAATCCATCAAATAAATCCTCCTAGACTTGACATAATAATTAGGCTCCAATTAAAAGTGATTTACCCATCAAAAACACAAAATTCATTCAATTCATGCTTACTAACATAATGAAAAAAAAATTGGGGTCTAACAAAAAGGGTCATAAGGAGTTAAGAAGTCATTTTGTAAAGGAAGAAGGGCAAAAGAAGAGAAAAATTAAAAAAATTGTGGAAAATTATAGGCCATGATCATGGCCTATGGCAGGGTAAAAATAGGGGGTCGTGAATGTCATTTCAATTTTTACCATTTTACCCTTCAATCACCCATATATTCATTTCTAACTTCATTTTTTCACTCATTTTCATTTTCACTTTATCTCTTTAAGCTTTAAACTTCCAAACACTCGCACTTCTCTCTACCCGAATTTCAAATTTCCAATCTCTTCCAATTTCTGCCTACTTACAAGCCAGTATGGCACCCATTAAGAAACCATTTAAGCAAAATCAATCATCTGGAAAAAATCAAGTCTCAGGATAAAGGAGAGAGAATAGAGCGACGGACTTCAGAGCATCCTTCCCAATCTACACAGAGGAGGAAGGTATTCATTTTCAATCCCTCATTGCTAAACAAATCATAGTACTTAAATATTTTGATTTTGATACACTTGACAGGCTAGAACTACTTAACATGGTAGAGAACTAGCAGAAAGAATTCAGTAGGCAAAATTCATACACTTCAAATTTCCTATTTACTAGGAGCTCACTCTAGAATTCTTTACTTCCCTTTCTTATGAACCTAGGAACCCTAAAGAAATGTGATTTAGGTTATGGGGACGAGCTTATGAACTAAACATTAAAATCATATACGATATGTGTGGGTTCCCCAAATCTTCCATTAGCCATCAACACGATGATTTTCGTGCTTCTCACTATTAGAAGGAGCTCTCTATATTAGAGAAATTCAATGCCAAAAAGCCCTAGAACAACATCATAAGGACCCATGAGCACTTATTATTGCATAAATTCATGTGTCAATTAGTTTTTGAAAAATCAGAATCCAACAAGTGTTCAACAAAGGAATTCTTCATATTATGGTGCATAGATAACATCATTCTAGTATGCACCTCCACATATATGTTGAATGCTAGTGTTACGACTCTATGCAAGAGGAACAACAATTTAGGTATGGGGTACTTAGTTTCTGCCATTGTTAAGTATTATGGCATAGACTGTAGCGGTTTAACTGTCCATCTCCCAGACTTCCTAAATCATCATCATCTATGGCATGCTGAAATCCTAAATCCTATAACATGGAACTCCAAGATATCAGTCAAAAGATACATATTAAGATCAAGGCTAGTCAGGTGAGTTCAAGTACAGCACCACCTCAGAAAGTAGAAGAGGACTCAATTGTTGAAGAGCTTGAGGAGGAAAAAGAAATAGAAGAATCATGCTAGAAGAAAGTACTGGATATAATCTCTGTCAACAACAAGGTAACTACAAATACACTAGTGGAGAACTCCAAAACGACGAAGGAGATGGCCCTATAGGTTTATGCCTTACAGCCAATCGCTTTGTTTGTAGTTTAGTTAAAAATTATTTAAAAGGCATTCTTTATCTTGTAAATGTTTAGATATATATGATAAAATCCATGGAATAATAGTACATTGCAAATGAAATTATAATGAGATTATAATTATGAGATTCATATTGCGTTATATATTATTCTTAAATGTTCCGAATCATTGTTCTACTAAGATTGGACATTAGTAGAATGTAAGTTCTTCCTTATGAAGGAAGTAGTCGATCTCACAAGATAAAATATAGAGATACTTAAACAAACGTGTGGCTGCTTGTTAAAGAATAAGTTCACTGAATAGACCCGATATAAGAAATCCATTTTGAACATTACTTGTATGTCTATGGAATTCTCATTTTGATGATTGTATAAGTGATCCTTTGACTTGAGGTCATCAAAGTTATATTGTATGGGGATTACTTGTTTTGATACTACTTATGATCTATTTAATCATGGGTCATTTAATCGGTAGTCATTAGATGTAGCATGAACTATATGAAGATAGTGGAGCGATCAAGATAGGATTCATCACCCATGGTCAACTTATTCTAAATAGGCTTAAGCTCTATAGAGCTAGCTCTTCTTGCTTAACCCTCTCTGTAAGAGTTAGAAAGTTCTCTTCACTTATTGTTTAGATATCATTAAAGGTTAGACATTTTTACGGCCACGGTGGTTGAAACGGATTAGTTTTAGGAACGGTTCGAGGGATACAAAAAGATTATTATCAAGCTTTGAAATAACGTATGAATTAAGTTTCCACTTTATTATAATTTTTTGTTAATCATGTTTGATCGAAAACAAAAACATGCTTGGTTTGGCTAAACAATAGATTTCAAAAACTTTTTCCGAAATCATAACACAATAGAAGCATAAACACCAAAATAACATGTTTTTAATCCATACATAACATGGTATACGGAGAATAAATATAATAAGAACAAGATCGAAATTTTACGGACTCCTCACTACAGCTTTGACTCCTCGCTGTTATTTACTCAACCAATCTGATCTATCACTTGTTCTCCTTAGACAACCTGGTTATCAAAATCCTTTTGTGGGAAAGGAGAAGAAAAATTAGAGTATTTTTCTTTGTTATATTCGACTAGATCAAAAAAGAACAATGAAACCTTCTCATTTTCTTTGCTATTGCCGATGGTTTGGAGAGCTTAGAGAGAGAGCAAAAATGCGACCCTTAATTCTTTTAATCATAAGCCATCTAAAGAGCTATATGTTTTTCTATGCTATCACCAAAAATGGAAGGAGAGAGTGAGTGAGACTAAAAGCCTCCCATGTACATTTAGCATCAAATGCTAAAAGAATTGTGTCATTCCAAGTGCAACACTTGGACATTAGCTATCATTAAAAAATAGTACATCTCACATTCATTTAAAAGCTAACCATTAAACCTTTTAATGAAGAGTAGCATAATCGATTTTCTTTGGAAGTGAGTGGAGAGAGTAATAAAAAAACCACTCCATTCCTACTTCACTTCAATCCTTATTTAATTACCGCATTATAAATAAAATCCTTATTCTCATATATTGAATCAACATTTTCAAATTATAAGGAATGTCTAGATTTTATTTAAAAAAAATCATGTTCCTTACAATAATTGGGATGTAATATACATCCTCTAAATATAACCTATGACCACTAGGAAATTCTAAGATAACTACTCCCACTGCTTCTGTTGAAGCATAGGATCCATCAACGATCTTGACTTGAAACTAGCCTTTAGGCAATCTTGTCCTTTGCTAGAACCCTTACATAGAATTGCAAACATGGTAAGTGGCTCATGAATATAATATCCAAGAATTAAATGAATTTGTCACATTTCTAGTTCCTAACAAACTTAGGAAACCAATACTTTGTTTGCTCTTAAAGGTCTCAAGGTAGACCACACAGTTCCTCTTTTAGTAGCCCTTCTCACCACAATGGAAATGCTTTCCCTTAGTGTCCTCTTCGGCCTTCTTTTTCATGAGTTAGGTTTTGACCCCTATTTGGGCCTTCCTTTTCTTTTTAGCCTTCTTCTTTTTGCATTCCCTTACCCTTAGGCTTAGAAGAAGATACCATATAAACCTTTGGCCTATGGGCCCTGATATTTAATATCTTCTCCATGTTCTAAAGGGTATTCATGAACTCACTCAAGGTGTAATCCTTAATGTTGAGCTCATAGTCCAACTTAAACTTTTGAAAAGAAGAGTTTAAGTTGATGATAATCATGGTCATCTGCATTTTCGTATCCATTTCCACCCCAAGTAACTCGACCTCAGTAACCGTAAAGATTACTTTAAGCATGTAATCCCACACCAGTTCACCAAGCTTTTGTCTGAGATTGTGAAAGGTTTGGATAGCTTTCACCCTTGCATGCTTGATCCTCACACCAAACATCTCATGTAGGTGATGGACCATTACACCGACATTTTGTATACCTACAAGTTGCTTCTGGAACATTTTGCTGACAGAAGCCTGAATACAGCACTTTGTAGTCTTATCAGCATTCTGCCATCGCTAATGTTGTTAAACTTACTCAGGAGTTAAATTGTCACCTGGAGGTGTAGGCTCATTATTTACTAATACCAATTTCGTCCATATTGGAGAACGATGTCGAGGTTACATCTCCATTCATTAAATTTCTCTTATTTTTCTAATTGGTTTTTAGTCAAGAGCATTGTGATTGGATTCATATTATGGTGATTATGTCTGAAATATAAATTATTAAAGAATGAGAATGCTAGTAAAAAATAATGGAACTTTGTATAAAATCATGAAGCATGTATACATGATGATAGATTTAACAAAACTTAAAAAATTAAATTTTTATATGAAAATTATTTTTCTTATCTATAACGGACTAAGTGACGGTGGGTCATCTTATCCATTAAAAGAAAAACTGGGACCCCTCCAACTCCAAAAGTTTTTACCAAGCATCTTCATTCCTAACTCTTTGAGAAGCGCCATAATTTGGTCTTTTATCAACAGAGCTTCAGTGGGCAGGTTATTGTTAAACCATGTTGAGTGTACAGCCATTTGATTCATCCACTAAAGGTACATGCAAACCATGCCTCAGTGGGAGGTCACATTTGCTACCAATGAGTAGACTTGCCCTTTTGGAGACCCAAACCATGCAAGATCTAGGATTCATATCCTCCGATTGGGAGTAACACTTCACCATATGCAAATGGGCCATCACATAGAGACTGTGGACTCTCACATGAGCATCCTCTCCCACTCAATATTTTGTGGCCTTTAATTAACCCCATCTTGTCTAGATGCAATTTATTAACCATCCTATATTGTTTCATTATATATCTCACACATAACTAATGCGTGGCAAAACCTCAAGTCGGCAATTTTTCTAAATGACATCCATTCACATAATATCACATATTATTTGTATCAATTAATCAATTCATCTTATGAATTAAATAGCCACTTTTGGTTATCCATCCTAGAAAATTAAAGAAAATCATAAAGCCTTTGGGCTCAAAAATTCTTCTTGGACTTGGATCTTCCGTTTTGAATTCTTCACTCGCGTGACCCAACCCGTTCGGTAAAAACTAGTTAACGGCCTTTTTTAAAACTGATTTGTAAATAGTAAAGCAAAAACTCCAAATCTTGAAAAATCAAGAATTAACATAATTTAATCAAAATAAAAACTACATTATCATAAAATAAAAACCTAAAACATTTAGATACTTTTCTTCGATCCATGGTCGCTCTGTCTTCAAAAATTATACAATTTTGTACAGTATAAAATATGAAAATAGAAACATTAAGACAAGGAGAAAATATGGTGATGATAGGCCACCCTCCTTCCTCAAACCAAATGAAGAAACCTTACAAGGTAAATTAATTTTCTATGAACAACCAAAAGAGCAAACCAAAACATGCACAACATATATTTTTATCATATAAAAAAATTGCAGCATATATAATTTCATTTAATTGCCAACGCATGCCATATATAAGAATTGAATCATGCATAATAAAACTAGCTCTAATACTAATTGTTTGATTGAAAACAAAAACATGATTGGTTTGGCTAAACAGTATATTTCAAAAACTTTTTCTGAAATCATAACATAGCGGAAGCATAAGCACAAAACATGTTTTTAATCCATACATGATACGGTAAAAGGAAAATAAATATAATAAGAACAAGATTGGAATTTTACCGACTCCTTACTATAGCTTTGACTCCTCACTGTTGTGTCCTCAGCCAATCCAATCTACCACTTGTTCTTCTTGGGCAACTTGATTGTCAAAACCCTTTTGTGGGAAAGGAGAAGAAAAATTAGAGGTCTTTTCTTTTGTTATATTCGACTAGATCAAAGAACAACAATGAGACCTTCTCATTTTCTTTGCTATTGCCGATGGTTTGGAGAGCTGCGAGAGAGAGCAAAAACGCAACCCTTAATTCTTTTAATCATAAGAATGCTAAAGAGCTATATTTGTTTCTATGCTATCACCGAAAATGGAAGGAGAGAGTGAGTGAGACTAAATGCCTCCCACATACATTAGCATCAAATGCTAAAAGATTTGTGTCATTCGAAGTCTAACACTTGGACGTTACCATCATCAAAAAACCATATAGCTCACATTCATTTAAAAGCCAACCATTAAACCTTTTGATGAAGAGTAGCATAATCAGTTTGCTTTGGAAGTGAGTGGAGAGAATAATAAAAAAGCACCACTCCATTGCCTTTTTTAATCAAAAGAATGCCAAAAAGTGACGTACGTTTCTCTCTTTTCAAAGTGCCGACCCCTCCTGTACAGCCCTTGAACATTATCTATAATAATAACATGTTCATTTAATGACCAGAGTCATTCATGCAGCTCTTTTACGTTTTTTTTTAAAACAACAGCCATTAAAAGATGTAATGAAGAGCATTACCAAATCCTAAACTTCGATTTTGCTTTTTCTTTTATTTTTTATTAAGATTTTGATTTAATTAAAATTTAATTCAATTAATCTAATTAATTAAATCAAAATCCAACCCAATATTAAAAGTTCCTTTGGGCTTATAATTAACAATTAATTAGTGTAAGCCCAACATTTAATTATAGAATTAAGACCCAATTTAATTAACTCTTAAGTAAATTGTTCCGGTCTTATTGGCCCGAATCCAATTCGTCCATTTCTCTCCAAATTGTCTCATTTTCTTTCTGATAACATCCATTTATTTTTGTTAGTTTCCTTGATAACCTTCCCAGAAGCTAAGTGGGGAATCTAATTAGACTTAAATAATTCAAGCTCCAACAAGCCTAAAATTAATTTAATCTCATTAAAATTAATTCTGATTTATTAACCAAATGTCATTGCATTAAAGACAATTGGTTGCACTCTTAGATTACTTAAAATTATGAGAAACCGTGTTTCAAAATTATTAATATGATGCCCAATCTCAAACTCTATTATGAACCATATTATAGCCCTCCGCACAATAAAGGGTAAATTACCGTTTTACCTTTTTGTTGGTTTTTTCATCTAGATCGCCCGTTTCACTTTACATGGTTATTAACACACAAGATATAAACTTGGTGTTAAGACATGATAGGTAGCTAGTCCATCAAACTAGTGGTGCCAGTTTAATCACCAATCTCTGTAAACATTTAGAAGTGATGATATCACTATAAACTCTTTATTTGAGTGAATGTTTCCTAATGCATGTTTCAATTAATATTTCCAACATGTAGACACTGAATTGATACTCAGTAAAAATCCATTCCGACCATATCAAGAATTATAACGAAACACACATGATTTCACCAATCATCAAAGTTATGGTTCACGAATGCTAAGGTTTATGTTTTAAGATTAAAGTAACGACCTACTTTATTTTTGAAAAACATACGTGATTTTAGATTCATTTAATAGTGTCATTACCAATAGTCAACTACCTTCATGAACTAAACCCCTTTACTTACATGGATGTAAATCATGACACTACAGTTTAAACCATAATTAAGCAACCAATTGATTGTTCGACTGTGAATCATTTAATTTATATTCTAATAATATACATGTTTCCTATACATCTCCATGTATATGCATATTACTTACAATAGGACCTTGATACCTAGTTATATTATGCTCATATAAATAAAACCAAACTATTTTGTTTTATTAATAATAAATATCTTTATTACAATATGTAAATACACTTGTTTTCTAGGGAATTATATTTACATAATCCTAGCAAATCATTTTATACAATTAAAGCAATCTTGGTTTTTGAAAAATCAAAGGTTGCGAAAAAGTTTCGTAATTATTCCACTGCAGTCGAGATCGAATCTCACCTGATTTCCCAACAGTAGTATCAGAGTAGGATTTTAATTCTATAATTTGATTAAATGTTTGATGTTTATTGATCAAATTTTGGAATCAAAAAATCAGATCAAATATGATACTTGAAAAATTCTGAAATTATGGAATTTTGGAATAAGACACTTGCAAAGCATTAGTTGTGTTTTTTAGTTTGCAGATTATACAATTTCTGGAGAAACGAAACAAAGTTCTTACATTTTTGTGTATTGGGAATAAGAGAGCAGTGTCGCTTGCAAAACAATGTTACGAGGCGATGTTGGCAAAACTCATTACGTTGCCATAGTTGGCTTCACTTAGGTTGTCGGATGATGGTGTACCAAGGGAGGATGAGTTTTAAGCCATGTCTTCTTATCTAACATGGATTTTTCTAGTTGGGTATTGATTTTGTGATTGTTGTGTGTTCTTGAAAACAATGGAAATTCAAAAAAACAAAAAAAACCCTTGAATGTTGATTCTTGAAAATTTATGAAAAGCATAAAAGTTGAATGCATTTTATATTTTTGGCTATCGTTGATGTGCGTTGCTGGCGTCAATTATTTTTACGTTGTGTGTTCACTTGGGGTGTCTTGGGGCTATCGCATGCTATTAGCAATGGTTTCCAAATAGGCAAGCATCACCTAGTGACACAACCACTAGCATAAGGGTGAGCATCACCACTAGCAAGAGCCATCGTTGCCCTTAGTTGAAGGTATCAGACATGGGTGGCCTAACGTTTATATGTTTTTTTGGAAGGAAGAAGACGCATTAAAGATGGTGGCTATAGGTGCTAGCTGGCAGTAGTGGTAGTAACTACATCTGGAAAACCAGGAGAATGATAACATAGAGGAAACCAGGCAGTGTAAAATAAAACTAGAAACCCTATTCTGAAAACGATGGGCCACACACAAAAAAATCTTCTACACGGGGGACATGCCTCTTCCACAAAAGCACCAACTCTTGCAAACAAAGGCAGAGACACAGGGAATCAGGGGATACGTACTTCCAAAGAATGACTATATGTCCTAGAAATATGACACCATATCTCAAACAACACCTTTCCGGAGACTATATACTTCCAAAGGCAAACTGCAAGCTACTAGTATTTTAAGTTCCAGGTATGATAGACGAGACAACATGCCCTCACCTACCTCCTTGGCTTTATAGGCTCAACTCTTATCCTTCCTCTTAGGAACCTTACTCCCTCAGTAACTACCTCTTTTCCCCATTAGTTCTAATCTCATGCGACAGAATTGTTTGGGAGAGAAACAGTCCTAGACTGTCGTATAGAAGTTCTGATACACAAGATCCTCAGAAGAGGTGAGTGTAGAGCATACTTATCCTATACCAAGCTAAGAACAACACTATAGAATGGAGATTTCAGGGACGAGAGAGAAAGCTAAACACAAGAGCTAAGAAACTTCGTTGAAACTTAAACATTCAATAATGAAAAGCTTTGAGTTTTTTAGTCGTTGTTACAATGAAAGAGGAGGCTTGCTTATATAGGCAAAGCCAACGCTACAAATGTAAAAGTGCCTAGGAATCTAATCATTTCTACTTTAACAAAAGTAAACAGTAAGGAATCTACTTTGTACAAAAGTCTTAAAGTAAATAGTTCCACAATAAAAAAGGAATCTTTGAACAGTGGTTGTGGGGACCATAAAGAAACCTTTAATATCAACTTTTTCTTTAAATCATAATCTCCTTTAAAGGTGCGTCTCTGATGTGAGGAGGATCCACGGCATCCATATGCTTTATTTGCCAAGAATGGGCTCGTGCCACAACTGAAGATTGGATGGAGAGTCTAGATCACTTCAGCTGTCATGAGAAGTCTTCCTTCTTTTGCTCAACTCAATTTGGTGTAATTCGTGCAGGAACTTATCTAACTCAACTTCATTAGGACTGTAGGTGTCGTCATTAAGGTTTTGTGTATCCTAAAAAATAGAGTAGTCTAGTTGAGAAGGACTTGCAATGTCAGAGACTGTTTCCTTTGTGTCATATTGAGGACTACTGGGACCAAACATATTAACTTCTGGTGCTATAGGTTCACTAGGCATGAATTCTCCTAGGTATGGTCCAACAGAAGTAGTAGATACTAGTGTGTTAGTCCAATGATTAATCTCTTTGAGAAAATCTCGAAGAGCTAATAAAACACTATTATTATGTCTAGGCCAATACATAGATGTATGATAATATTTAACATGTGGCTCAGTGTAGAGTTCACTAGTAGAGAGTTCAGGATATGATCGATGGATAATAGAGAAGCTTCTAGTAGATTGTCATATTTCATAGGATGTTTGAAGACTATATTAAGAAATAATATTTGCACATTGCTGATTCCATAAATCCAAAGGCTGAAACCATTCAAGAAATGTCCATAGTAAAGAACTTCCATTATTGAGATCACAAAGATTCTGATAAAGTTCTAGAGGAGAAAAACAAATGGCATAGGCATAAAGAGAAGACAATGCCTAGAGATACCATAATGTGTTTTTAGTAAAGGGATTAGATAAGGTCAACACATGGTGGTATGGTGCCTTATGATTAAACATAATAGGATTACCAGAAAGACCATGTTCTAGAAGAATATGATGTAAGTAATAAAACAAACTCACTCGACAAAGAGAAGCGACTTGAAAATATTGGTAGGACACTTAAGAAGAGGAGGAAAGGATTTCTTGGTAAATGAAAAGAGAGAAGAGCTAGCCATAATTAAGAAAAAAAGATGTTAGCTCAGAGGATGAAAAAACTAGGCTAGAAGACACACTTATATAGACAAAAATTATTCACAAACCATGGATAGAGAAGATCAAGTGGCCATGGTGGATGTTGTGTCAGCAAGGTAGTTGTGTTAAGTGGACTAGACTATCGACTATCAAGGATCTGCAAATATGAAAGATTTTGACAGAGTCCAAGACGATGGATTCTTTTTCAAAAGTTTAGATAAGCATGAAGTATAAGCCGCCACTTGTGGGATGAAGTCTTTGATATAATTAACAATCCTGAGGAATTGTTGTAGCTATTTCACCGTGAGATGTTCATCAGGAAATTGCAATAATTCCTTTGCATTATGTGGACAGGGTTGATAGAATCCTTCTTTGAATTGCATACCTTGAAATTTAATATCTATGACACCAATAGTACTTTTCGAGGCTGAAAGCATAATCCCATATTATTGAGTATGATCCAAGAATGATGATAAAAGGGCATGATGTTCCTCATGGGTCTTTGAGAACAATAAGATGTCATCGATGTAAATCAGTGCACTATTGAGGATAGGTTGATAGATCTTTGTAGTGGATCGTTGAAACAGTGATGGAGTGACTTTAAGTCCAAATGGCATAACAGTCCATTGATATTGTGCATTAAGGATGCAAAATGTTGTCTTATAACATTCTTTAAGGTGAATACCCAGTTGCTAAAAACCTCGTTTAAGGTCGAACTTGGAAAACATAAGAGCTTCCTTGAAGAATAGTACTTGTGTACTGATGTTAGGCAAAGGAAACTTTTCATCTTGCAGGAATACAATCAAAGGCATGTAGTCAATGACTAATCTTTTCTTTCCATGTCTTTGCTCTAAACATTTATTCACACAGAATGCTTGACATACCCAATCTAACTTTATTGGCTCAATTAATCCTTGTTTTAGAAGTATAAAACACTCATCTTGTGGGAGCTTCAAATCTTCAGGGTTCATCCCTGGAT
>JAOSBO010019652.1:16867-27044 GCA_027563915.1 Erythroxylum rotundifolium
AATATCCATAAACCCAATAGCTCTGATGGGTCGATCATATTTTTCCTATTGAAATACATGGATCTGAACATAAGGTTTTAGCACTGGTGTATGATCTAACTTCTTGTATGTTTGCTGAATCATATAGATAGAGGCCTCTGACTGTATCATAGAAGAGCCAGAGTCGGATTCTTTATAAACAAAAACAGTAAACTTTGTTTCCTCGTCTTCCTGAGATTGCTCCTTAATAAGATCTTTAAAGTTGTTAGACTCATGTTTAGGCAGAAGTTACTCCATATGTTCTAACAACTTGATGTCTTTCTTAGATTTATGAGGACATTCTCAAGCGAAGTGACCTTATTGTCCATAGAGAAAGCATTTAGTGGCTTTCTGTCGATGAGAGGACTTCTTAAAGAATCTCATAAACCTTCGAGATTTGGAATTCTTTCCATGGTAGACCTTATGTCTAGGTTTATAATCATCTTGAGATCTGCGAGACTTTCTCTGAAAGTAAACTTGACGAAGATGAGCTTTCTTCTTGCTATGGCAATCACAAGTCTTTTTATCTTTACATTTGATCTAGAGATACTACTTCTTGTAAGCCTCTTTCAGAACTGGACTGCCTTTCATGATATCTTGAATAAGGCATGTTGATCACGTAACTTATGAAGAGACAATAAGGTAACCTGATAGATTTCTTCTAGGGATATATTTGTCATATCACGTTGTAGAAAAACTATGGTCCTTTGTAACTCTGGTTGAAGTTCATTCGGAAGGGATGAAATAAAAGTGTAACGAAGATTAACATCATTCCATCCATTCAGAAGATAGTATTTGTCTGTCATATGCTTATGATGTCTCTGGATATCTCGCTTATCTAGAGAACAACTTTTCATAGAGAAATATTCTTGACAAATCTACTTATCAATCAGTTGGAAGTCACCAATGAATTCCTTGTGAATGATACCAAGGAGAGCTTCGGCTATTGTGACTTGTATGTACTGAAGATGTTGGTAGTCATTAATACTTTGCCACCATTCATACAAAGTACTAGTGAAACAAGAAGTGAACTTAGACAAGATGTCCTGTAAAGGATGATCAAGTCGAGTCATTTGCAAATCAATCCATGCACTAAACTCATGCAATCGATCTCTCCATTTTTTAGGTGGAAGATCATCGAACGTAAACCACAAATCGGATGAAGGCGTAGATGTCTAGGTATCCTGTGTAGCTGGATCAACTTGTGGTGCTGGTGTCAGTCTAGTTTTGAATTATTCAGTACCTATTGATTCTGCTTCACTTGTTTCAGGATGCTCTTCAATATACTCAGGCATTGTCATTAGAACTTGAGAAAGTTCAAAAATATCAGCAAGCTGGGCTGAGTCATTCGTTGATGGTTCAGAGATTGACGATGTAGATGCTTTAGATGTTCTAGAGTAATCATCTGGACATTGGCCTGATTGATCTTATTGATCTGATGTAGAATTGGACTCTACTGCAGTCTGTGTCTCAAGAGTTACAATGAACTCTGGTATAGGTACTTTATCCTTCCCAATAGAAGTAGAAGGCTGAGACTATCGTTGTGGAGATCTTGGCTCATTTGGAGAGTGGATACAAACTCCTCCAAGTTTTCTCCACTGATATTCAAGAAATACTGAACCAAATGGTTCAGGCATCATCTTAGGCTTAGGTTCAGATTTCGATTTTCTTGTCGACTTAGCTTCAGTAGCCTGTGGATGTTCATACTGTCTAATCAAAGAATAATTGAACTTAACGACCTTTGAATAGTCATCTTCTTCAGGATACTTCTGATATTGAGAAGTTGAATACATGGGCTAAGTATTTGGAAAGACTGTAGAGGTCAAACCATATACTGTCCTGGTTTGAGCAGAGTGCATATCAGCTTCAATTTGTTTGACAATTCCTTATATCCTTTGTATCTCTTTTACTGTTGGACCCCAGATTTATTCATTATGTTAGTTTGAATGAATTTTGTGGAATTGCCAATCATTTTAATTGGAGTTAAATTGTTATGTCAAGTTTAGGAGGATTTATTTCATGGATTGATGGAAATTTGAAGTATAAAATGGAAGAATTAAGATTAAGATAGAGTATAGTATGGTGTAAGTTAAATTGAAGAACTAAGAATGCATAAGGGTATTTTGGGTGGATTACTCAAGGTTAGAAGCACTAAGGCATTAAAGGAAGGGTAAGGTGGACTTTCCTGACCCATTAAGGGTAGAATGGGAAGAGGAAAAGATTGTCTTGTAAATAAGAAGACGAAAACATGAAGAAGGGAGAGAAAAAAATAAAAAAAAGTAATAGCGAGAGAGAGAAGTAGAGAGGTTTGGGTGGAGTTGAAAAGTATAGAGTTTTGAACTAGGTCATGATTTTTCCTAGTCTTAAAGAGAGAGTGTGAGGTTACTTAAAAAGGGAAAAAGAAAGAGAAAGGGAAGAGCTTTCTTTAGAACCAAGAATTTCATTGTTTGGTGAGGCTTTAAGGTATATTGATTTTAAATGTTTTGGAGTTTTGAAAGGTTTTTGGTTCAAACAGCTTAAGAAATGTATGGGTTTAAGAGTTCTAGGATCCATATTAGTGCATGTGCCTCTCAAATCTGAAATTTTATTGAATGGGGATTGTTTCATTGTCAAAGGAAATCAAGAGAGGCAAGAGGAGTAAGAGGAAAGACATCTTTAAATCCAATACCAAAACAAGCAAGGATTTCAAGGTGGGTACGGTTTTATAATAGAGTAAATGAGCCACCCATTGTTTTTCTTTAAAATCAAGAAAGCTAAATGGTTTTAACTACATTATGAATGTTGCATTTGTTTGCATTTAGTTGGCTGTGGAATTGTTGCATTTATTTGCTACATGAATAGTGTTCATGATTTATGAAAATGATTTCTTTTTGAAAAGATGCAAGATTATAAAATCAGTTTCAAGAATGTTTCTTTGAAATACCTCACATGTACATGAAAAACAAGTTTCCAACAAGATGCCATTTAGGTAAACTGTTTTCAATTCATGAATGACATGTTATGTGGGCTTGTGGTAGTCCCCCAAGAACCATCACGTGCAAGTTGACCCAAGAATAGGCTCTCCCGCCTACCCGTTAGTGACACGGAGTTCCTGCAAGGACTCCCTCAAGTTTACAACTACACAGGGCCATTATACGAAAATGTGTAGTGTGTCATGAATTGGACTTACCCGAACCATTTCTGTTGTGTCTATGTGTCTATGATTGTGACAAGTTTGAAGCATGCATGATTTATAAATGCTCATAAATTGTTTGATTGAGTGAAGATTTTGAGCATTAAGTGTATCTATTGTTTTTCTATGAGAAGCATTACGGTTTCCAAGTGTAAAATGACAAAGAGTTTTTGAAAAAGGATTTTGCTTGTTTCTCACTTATAAAATTGTCACCCACGAGTTATAAGCTCATACCCTCCCAAATTCTGTCCCATTCAACTGAAGAGCAAGAAAGTGAGTAAATCAAAAGTCAAGTCAAATCACTGCAGTCTGTGTGTTTTGTTTGGTTTTGAAGTTGGTTTATGTAAAACAATGCTTTAGATGCATTTTGAACGATTCTAGTGTTTGTAAACTTTACAATTCGAATTATGAGGTAAAGGGGCTTGAAATGCCCACTAAAGCATTGTAAAACTATTTATGACGAAGATGAATGAAAATATGTATGTTCTGCTTATGATTATAATTACTGTTAAGTTTTCATGTTGCATGTGATGATCAAATGAGTTTGAGGATTTGGGAAGCAGTTGGTATTTATGTTCTAGTGTATTGTGTTTTTGGAATTGAATGAATGGTGGTTGAAATGATTTAAGTCTGCATTAAGTAAGGTAGATTGCAAGAAGGAAACATAGAGGAAGTTTCTCGTCTGCGATGACATCATACACAGATGCAAATGAAAAATAGATGACACATCAGAACATAGATGCAAGGAACACAGATGACACGTCAAAACACAGACGCAAGAAACATAGATGCAAGGAAAGACAGACGGATGGAATCATCTGTGAGGACACGTCGTCATAACACAGACGATAGAAAGGCAAGCGCAAATGAGAGACAAACGTAAATGAAAGGCAAACGAAAGACAGATGATAGGAAGTCAAACACAGACGATAAAAGGTCAACTATAGACGATAGACCACAGACGATAGAAACATAGACCATGGGCCAACCATAGACGATACAAAGAAGAAATTAAACTAGTATGATTGAACAGTCATTTATTTGGAATTAATCACAGAATTCGATAATTAATGGGATTTTAATAAGAGTTAGTTATCAAGGATCAAGAAGCAGATAAGGACTTAGGCTCTCAGTACAAATCAAGGGACAAAATGTTCAGAAGCGATCAAGACGAAATTTCAAGTTTGAGGATTATTTTGGTAAGGGCACTCCATCTTTATGAGATGCACGTCCAGATGTCACTTAACACATCGGACACGTGTCACGCAAGGGCAGGGTCCCAACATTTACTTTAAAGTCGAATCAGTTACTGCATAGATTCAACAGATGTATCAAGCTTAGCCTAAGTGAGTAGGGAGCGAGAAACCTATGAGTATGGAAACACAAACTTCCGATCTAGTTCATTTATCGTCCAGTTTGTCTTTGTCTAGTTTGTCATCGTTTGTAAAGCGTGTGTTATCAAATAGAATAGAAAACCTTGTAGAAATCACCCATGTGCCTGTAGAAAATCATATTTGTGAGTCTTCTTTGCCTTTGTTGAGTCCGTATAGTATTTACAGTGATGACCATACATGAACAAGAAGTATTCATACTATCTTGTCTACCTCAAGGCCAAAAGTGAAGGAAATCATCCAAAGTTCTAGATTGGAACAGTGTGGTCTCAGATATACAACAGCAGAACAATATGTAAAGCTCAAGACCCCTAAGCATCTGATCTCCTTATGGAAGGATCAGATCCATATGCACTTACATGTCGGAGCAATACGCCTTGTTCTTACTCTTCATGGAAGAAAGGGAATACCTGTGACAGCCAGAATATCTCTTCTAGACACTATCTACACTACGTACTAAAATGCCTTGATTGGTATTCTGTTGACAACTCTTAACAACGGAAGTGTCATCTTGACCATATCACCTGATTTCAACATCAGGTTAGATGATCCCACGTTATCTGAACATTTACAAGTTCAAATCCAGATCACTGGAGCAGATCAAGATCCGCAAGCCATGATGGCTACTTTGCATCACTAGATGATCTAACGTCTACAAAATCATACGATGGACCTTAACTTTCCCAATTCTACTTCAGATTCACTATACATGGTTGTTAATTGTTCAAATGAACAGACTACTATCATCCAAATCCCGAAGCAGTTACCAATAATGGATCTTGAAAAGTTGATGCCAACAGAATGGATCACCAACTACCAGAAGGTGTTCCACACACCTCACTGACACTCTTTTCACAGTACAACTCCATCGATTTTGTAGACTCTCAGATATGGAAGTGCTAGATCCATCTATACTCGGCACAACTCAGAAGATCTAACCTAATCTTCTACATCTGGAGCCTGATCTAATAAATCTTTGGCAATGATGATTCAACCTATCCAGCCCGTATCTTCACACAGGGAAGTTAAAGATGGTCTTCCTGTCATTCTTTTAAATCCAATGGAGACCTAATATACATAAGCCATCATTGTGGACATTTCATATGGGATACTGACCCATCCATATGTGAGCCCAATTGTGAAGTTTTTCTCAACCTAGATATAGATAGTGACGATGATGATGAATACTATCGAAGGAAAAGGAAGAAGAAAAAGCCCAAATCTTGATGTAAGCCTTCTTATTACTATCATCACCAAATAGATGATATAGATCCATCCTCTAGAATATGCTTGAGGATAGAGCTCCTACTAAAGGGTGACATAGAAGCTAGCTCTTGGTCTGTCTCATCTCAATCTCCTCTACTAAAGGCAGAGAAATTATCCTTATCACAATCTCATCTACTAAAGGGTGAGAAACTTCCCAATCCAGAAGTTAGACACATCAGATCTCATAGTTTTTCAACGGTTCTAGGTCGTCTTGAACAAATCTCCAGAACTCGTCCTAGATCTTTACATAAGATGCTAAAAGAATCATGTCAACCAAAGTCAAATATTCCTACATTGACTCCTACTCCTATACCCTGTATGATGGTAAGGCCATACGAGGATGAATTTCCTCAATTATCTAGGAGTACTAATGAATCATAGAAGGTTATCTTTAACCCGTACATTTGAGCCATAGAAATCACTTCATGAGGTACTCTTGTATCCAATCCTTTAGATGAAGTGTTAAATTGGCAGACATCAGATGTTATAGCACATAACAAAGTTTTGAAAAGGATTAGTTCAAAGCTGGATGGAATCAGTTAACAAAATACTGCTACATAACTTAAAGTCGATTCAGTTACGACACAGATTCAATAGATGTATTAAGCTTATAAATAGCAGATCCAGAATCTTGATGTTGAACTTCGTCAATACATCTCTACCCATTACATGGGGCGTGAATTTGACTTTAAATTGAAATCCAAGCTTAAGCCTGAAAAGATGCCTGAACCATCTAGTTCAGTATTTCCTAAATATTAGTGGAGAAAACCTGGAGGAGTTCGTATCCACTCTCTAAATGAGCCAAGCTCTCCATAACGATAGTCTCAGCCTTCTACTTCTACTGGAAAAGATAAAGTACCCATGCCAGAGTTCATTGCAACTCTTGAGACACAGACTATAGTATAGTCCATTTCTGCATCAGATCAATAAGGATAATGTTCAAATGATTACTCTGGAACATCTGAAGCATCTACATCGTCAATCTCTGAACTATCAATGAATGACTCAGCCCAACTTACTAACATTTCTGAACTTTCTCAAGTTCTAATGACGATGCCTGAGTATACTGAAGAACATCTTGAAACTGAGTATACTGAAGAACATCTTGAAACAAGTGAAGCAGAATCAATAGGTACTAAACAATTTAGACGTAGACCGACACCAACACCATAAGCTGATCCAGCTGTACAGGATATCTAGACATCTAAGCCTTCATCTGGTCCGTGGTTTATGTTCGATGATCTTCCACAAACCAGATGAAGGTTTAGATGTCCGAATATCCTGTGCAACTGGATCAGCATTTGGTGTTGGTGTCAGTCTAGGTCTGAATTGTTCAATACCTATTGATTCTGCTTCACTTGTTTCAGGATATTCTTCAGTATACTCAGGCATCGTCATTAGAACTTAAGCAAGCTTAGAAATGTTAGCAAATTGGGCTAATTCATTCTTTGATGGTTCAGAGAATGACGATGTTGATGCTTCAGATGTTCTAGAGTAATCATCTGAACATTGTCCTGATTGATCTTATTGATCTGATGTAGAACTGGACTCTACTGCAGTCTATGTCTCAGGAGTTGCAATGACGGCATGGGTGCTTTATCCTTTCTAGTAGAAGTAAAAGGTTGAGACTATCATTGTAGAGAGCTTGGCTCATTTAGAGAGTGGATACGAACTCCTCCAGGTTTTCTCCACTGATATTCAGGAAATACTAAATTAAATGGCTCAGGCATCTTCTTAGGCTTAGGCTTGGATTTCGATTTTCTTGTCAACTTAGCTTCAGTAGCCTATGGATGTACATACTGTCTAATGAAATGATAATTGAACTTATAGACCTTTGAATAGTCAGCTTCTTTAGGATACTTCTGATATTGAGAAGTTGAGTACACGGGCTGAGTATTTGGAAAGATTGTAGAAGTCAAACCATATATTGTCCTAGTTTGAGCAGAGTGCATATCAGCTTTAATCTGTTTGACAATTCCTTTTATCATTTGTATCTCTTTTACTTTAAATTCAAATTCAAACCCTATGTAATGGGCAGAGATGTATTGATGAAGTTTAGCATCAAGATTTTGGATCTGCTGTTTATAAGCTTGATACATTTATTGAATTTGTGTAGTAACTAAATCGACTTTAAGTTGTGTAGCAATATTTTGTTGACTGATTCCATCCAGCTTTGAATCAATCCTTTTCAAAACTTTGTTATGTGCTGCAACATTTGATGTCTGCCAATTTAACACTTCATCTGAAGGATTTGATACAAGAGTACCTTGTGAAGTGATTCTTGTGGCTCAGATGTACAAAGATAACCTTTTGTGATTCATCAATACTCCTAGATAATTGAGGAAAGTCATCCTCGTATGGCCTTACCATCATACAGGGTATAAAAGTAGGAGTCAATGTAGAAATATTTGACTTTGGCTGACATAATTCTTTCAACATCTCATGTAAAGATCTAGGTCGAGATCTGGAGATCTGTTTAAGACAACCTGGAACCGTTGAAGAACTATGAGATCTGATGTGTCCAACTTCTAGATTTGGAAGTTTCTCACCAATCAGTAGATGAGATAGTGATGAGGATAATTTCCCCTCCTTCAGTAGAGGAGATTGATCATAGCTAGACCAAGAGCTAGCATCCTTGTCACCTTTCAGTAGGTGATCTGTCCTTAAGCATATTCCAAAGGATGGATCTGGATCGTCCAAACCTGGATGATACTGGTGAGAAGGTTTACACCAAGATTTGGGCTTCTTCTTCCTTCTCCTTCGATAGTTGTCATCATCATTTTCACTGTCTGTATCTGGGTCGAGACAGACTTCATAGTTGGGCACACACATGGATGGGTCCGTATCCTATAGAAAATCTCCACAATGATGACTTATGTATATTGGGTCTCCATTGGGTTTAAAAGAATGAACAGGAGGACTGTTTTCACCTTCTGTATGTGAAGATATGGGATGGATAGGTTGAATCATCATAATTGCCCTAGATGTATTAGATCGGGCTCCCAATGTAGAAAATTGGGATGGATCTTCTAAGTTGGGCTGAGCATAGATGGATTTGACACTTCCATCTCTTAGAGTAGGCAAAATCGACAGAGTTGTAGTGTGAAAAGAGTTGGTGATCCATTCTATTGGCATTCACTTTTCAAGCTCCACTGCTGGTAACTACTTCAGCATCTGGATGATAGTAGTCTGATCATTTGAATGATTAGCAACCATGTATAGTGCATCCAAAGTAGAATTAGGTAAGTTGAGGTCCATCGCATGATTTTGTAGACGGTAGATCATCTAGTGATGCAAAGTAGCCATGATGGCTTACGGATCTTAATCTGCTCTAGTGATCTATATCTGGACTTGTAGACATTCAGATAATGTGGGATCATCTAACCTGATGTTGAAATCAGGTGCTATGGTCAAGATGACACTTCTATTGTTGAGAGTTGTCAACATAGTACCAATCAAGGCATTTTGGTACGTAGTGTAGGCAGTGTCTAAAAGAGATATCCTAGCTGTCACAGGTATTCCCTTTCTTCCATAAAGAGTAAGAATAAGACGTATTGCTCCAACATGTAAGTGTGTATGGTTTTGATCCTTCCATAAGGCGATCAAATCCTTAGCGATCTTGAGCTTTACGTACTTTTCTGCTGTTGTAGATCTGAGACCACATTGTTCTAATCTGGAACTTTGGATGATTTCCTTCACTTTTGGCCTTGAGGTAGATAGGATAGTACAAATACTTCTCGTCTATGTAAGGTTACGACTGTAACTACTATACGAACCCAACAAAGGCAAAGAAGACTCACAAATATGATTTTTACAAGCATATGGGTGATTTCTACAAGGTTTTCGATTCTATTTGATAACACACACTTTACAGACAACGAAAAACTAGACAAAGACAAACTGGACAATAAATGAACTGGATCGGAAGTTTATGTTTCCATACTCATAGGTGTCTCTCTCCCTGCTCACTTAGGCTGCACTATAGTGTTATCTCTCTCTTGATATGAAGAATGGCTCTGATACCATAGCGAACGTACCTCTTCCACAAAAGCACCAACTCTTGTGAACAAAGGTAGACACACAGGGAATCAGGGGATACATACTTCCAAAGTATGACTTTATGTCCTAGATATATGACACCATCCCCTAAACAACACCATTCCGGAGGTTATACGCTTCCAAAGGAAAACTGTAAGCCACTGGTATTGTAAATTCCAGGTATGATAAATGAGACAATATGCCTTCACATGCCCCTTTGGCTTCACAAGCTCAACTCTCATCCTTCCTCTTAGGAACCTTACTCCCTCAGTAACAACCTTCTTTCCCCGTT
>JAOSBO010019674.1:0-12275 GCA_027563915.1 Erythroxylum rotundifolium
AACTAATTTAGTTTGCATTTCATGACAATTAGGCTAGCTTAGATCATTTGCTCTAGGTTCTGATTAAGTGAGACAACTCGAGGTTGCACTTTATATTGCAATCCTTGGAATTAAATTTTCTTTATTGGGTTTCCAAGGGTGTGATCCAAAGACTTAATCACACACCGATCATTGACACTCAGTTCTCTAAGTTATTTAAAGAGCTGAATAAGCTTCACATTAACTTGTTATTGGTGGAAGCATTAGAGTGCATGCCCAAGTATGGGAAGTTTCTCAAGGACATACTCACACACAAATGAACTTCGGAGGATAACCAAATGATGACCCTAAAATAAAATTATAGTTCAATCATTTCAAGCACCTTGAAAGAAACTATAAGATCCAGGGAGTTTTACAATTTCATGTGTTATTGGTGACTTTGAATTTGCTAAATGCTTATGTTACTTATGTGCTAGTATTAATCTTATGCCTTTATTTGTTTTCAAGAAACTAGGCTTAGGAGACATCAAGCTAAAGTCTATGCTCATTCAACTTACAGATCAGTCCATTAAGAAGGAATTCGGAGTTGTTGAAGATGTATTGATAAAAGTAGATAAATTTATCATTGCTGTGGACTTTGTTATGTTGGATTTTAAAGAGGATAGGAATTGTCCTTTGATTTTGGGTACCCTTTATGAATATAGGTAGGCCATTAGTTGATGTGCATAAAGGCAAACTTGTTTTAAGAATTGACGATGAGCAGTTTGAATTTAATATGTCTAAAACTCTAAAAAAATTGATGGAAGGTACTGCACGTATGCAGATTGATATTGTAGATGATTATATGAAAGAAGTAGAAAAAGAGGTCGGAAAAGTTGCTGAAGTGAATATGGATGAAGGTGAGAATGAAGAAGAATTATGTGAGGGAAGTGAGAAAGAAAAGTTGGAGAGATCGAATACCGCTACACCACCCTCCCTTGTTAAGTCACCCACCTTAGACTTAAAACCCTTACCTTCTTACTTAAGATATAATTTCTTAGGTAAGGACCACACCCTACCCATCATCATATCCAACTTATTGGATTTTGAACAACAAAAGAAAGTGGTAGAGACTATTAGGAGGTGGATGAAAGCCATGGCGTGGTAAATTGCTGATATTAGGGGGATTAGCCCCAATGTGGTGATGCATAGGATTAACCTTGAGGAAGGATGCAAAACAGTGAGGGAGACACAGAGAAGGTTAAATCCACACATGTAAGAGGTTGTAAAAAATGAAGTAGTGAAGCTCTTAGATACTGGGATTATTTATCCCATTTTAGATAATGAGTGGGTGAGTCCTATGTAGTGTGTGCTTAAGAAAGGAGGCATGACATAGACGGAAAATGAAAAAGGTGAACAGATTCCTACTAGGACCATCATAGGTTGGAGAGTATGTATAATTATAGGAAGTTTAACTTGGCCACTAAGGAAGACCATTTTCCTTTACCTTTTTTGGATCAAATAACTGAGGGTAGCTGGCCTTTCATTTTATTGCTTTCTTGATGGATACTAAGGGTACAATCGGGTATGAACCTACAAGATTAAGAAAAGACCACTTTCACCTATCCTTATGGGACTTTCACTTATCAAAGGATGCCTTTTGGGCTATGCAATGCACCTGTCATATTCCAAAGATGTATGATGGCAATTTTTGTAGATATGAATGAGAATTTCATGGAGGTATTTATGGATGACTTCTCTATCTTTGGAGATTCTTTTGATGGTTGTTTATTTAATTTAGATAGTACTTCAAAGATGTGAGGAGTCTCATCTGGTTCTAAATTAGTAGAAGTGACACTTCATAGCCCAAAAGGGTATTGTATTAGGCCATTGGATCTCATGTAAAGGGATTGAAGTGGATCGAGCAAAGACTGAAGTGATTGAAAGGTTACCCCCTCCCATTAACATTAAGGGCATCTGAGCTTTCCTTGGTCATGTAGGGTTCTACAGATGGTTTATTATGAATTTATCCTTATTGCTAGACCCTTAACCCATTTGTTAGTAAAAGATGTATCTTCTATGTTTACTAATGATTGCTTAGATTCTTTTAACAGGTTGAAGAAAGCATTCACAACAGTACCTATCTTGACAATGTCGGATTGGTCACTCCCTTTTGAGATTATGTGTGATGCAAGTGACCACATAATGGGGTGAGTATTTGGATAGCGAAAGGAGAAGAAACTATATGTTAGCCTCAACATGAGCAAGACCTTAATAGGTGCATAACTGAACTACAAGGATTTGCTTGTAGTAGTTATTGCATGTGAGAAATTTTTCTCTTATCTTTTAGGCTCACATGTGGTTATCTTTATAGATCATGTAGCATTGCTTTATCTCTTTGCAAAGAAGGATGCCAAGTCTAGGCTTATCAGATGGGTAGTTTTAGTCCAAGAGTTCAATCTTAAGATTAAATACAAGAAAAGGAGCAAAAAAAGATGTAGCAGACCATCTATCAAGACTTGAAGGGAAATATAAAGAAGAAGAAGAGGAAATTGATTAACGATTCCTTGGTGAAGCCTTAATGATGGTAGAAAACCCCTTTCCTCCTTGGTTTGTAGATATTGCAAATTATCTCGCAAGTGGTGTTCTTCCTTCTAATCTTTTGTATCAATAAAGGAAACACTTCTTATTCTAGTGTTATCGTCACATTTAGGATGATCTCATGCTGTATAAGATTTGTCCTGACAGTGTGATTTGCACCCTGATGATGAGATACTTGAAGTGTTGATGCAATGTCATAGTTCTATTTATGCTGGACACTATGGAGCAAATAAGACAACTTCTCGAGTCTTAGACTAGCCAACCTTGATTAAGGATGCTCGAAATTTTATAATGAAGTGTGATAAGTGCCAGCGAGTGGACAATATATCAAAGAGGGATGAGATGTCACTTTCAAATATCATAGAGGTGGAGATATTTGATGGGTGGGGCTTGGATTTCATGGGACCATTCCCATCCTCCATAGGTAACAAATATATCTTAGTTAGAGTGGATTATTTTTCTAAGTGGTTTGAAGATATGACTACTCCAATAAACGATGGTAAGGTGGTTCAACATTTCATTGAGAGGATATTCACTTAATTTGGAGTGCCAAGGGCAATTATAAGTGACAGAGGTAGTCATTTTTGTAATAAACCATTTGAAGTTGTTTTAAGGAAGTATAACATTCACAATAGAGGGGCTACCCCATATGATCCATAAACTAAAGGCCAAGTGGAGGTGGTAAATCGAGAGTTGAAGAAGATTTTAGAGGAAGTAGTAATCGCCTTAAGAAAAATTGAGCTTTGAAGTTGGATGACACACTTTAGGCATATAGGATAGCTTTCAAAACACCTATAGGCACTACTCCTTATAGACTTGTGTAGGGGAAGGCTTGCCATTTACCCTTGAAATTGGAGCATAGGGCTTATTGAGCAATAAAGAAATTGAACATGGATTAGAAACTTGTAGGCTAGAGGAGGTTGTTGTAAATTGATGAATTGCAAGAATTGAGATTTGATGCTTATGAAAATACCAAGTTGTATAAAGAGAAAGTTAAGAAGTGGCATGATGCTCATGACCTACGTGTCGTAATGCTAGTCAAAATAAAATAGCTAGACTAATACTGTAGCAGTGGTGAGTATTGGTTTATCCCACAGGGAGTATTCAGTTAGCTTATGAAATGAAATCAATTGGTGTTTAGGAAAAATGGGTGGTTTGGGTTTTAGAATAAAAAAAATAAAACTAGACTAATAAAAAAATTAAAGAAAATATACGAAAAATGATAAAATTGAGAATTTCGGTAGGGATCCAGTTCTTTAGTTCAATCTTGAACTAGACCCTAATTGAGCATGCTTCATTGATTTGTTGTTCTTAAACCTCTCCTAGAAACTATTAATCGTCGGTTAATAATTAACTCAAGTTTTCCCTTAGGTTTTGTTTAACCGAAGATACAATCGTTGATTAAACCTAACCACCAAATAACCTAGGATACAATTTATAGATTTAATTAGGTAGTAGCATTATGAATTAGGAAAACTGGTTAATCAAGGCAACAACCGCATAAGATGCATCATTTAACCTAGTTCATGTTATCCCTAATGATTACAAATCATTAGTCACCACACATAAATTTCAACATAACAATTACAGATTATATCAAAATTCTAGCAATAGGTATGCAATCAAAAAATTCAATGAATGTATTAGAATCATCCTTTCATAATACTCCATAGGTTCATACACAAATAACCAAACAATAACGAAAAGCTGATTATACACAAAATCAATTAATATAGGATAACACAATCAATTTCTAATGAGAGAAAGAAACAAAAATAATAAAAAATAATTAACCTAGGTCATCGGCATCGATGTCACCTCCGAGCGAGCATTGGAATGTTAACCCTTCATGGGTCTTTCTTGGAAAAATGTTTTTACCCCATTGATAACCCTACCAAATACCCCTCTGTCTCACCACTCTCACTGCCACAAACCTCTTTTCTATTTTCTATTCTAGTCGCAAGCCTCCAAGCTGCAAGCTCCTTCTCTCAAGCCACACCAAGCCACCTCTTTATACTCCTCTCATTGTACATTGATGGGACGAATTAAGTTGCTTAGTTTTTGTTCCACTTCTCCTATAGCTTCCCTTGTATGCATCTCCCTCTTTACACTTAACCTTCCAACCTTATGAAACAATTGCGTTTTTGCTTTTTTTGGCTTCCAAACACTAGCATTTCATGCTAGCTTTAATGCATCAATGTTAACGCAATGCTAACATTTAATGCTGGTGTTAACGCCAGCGCAACGCTAGTGTAAACTTTCTGCTTTTTCATCTACATTTTATTCATTTTATACTGTCGTTTTGCTTCTCTTTTTCCTGTTGACCATCTTCATTCACTGTTCTTTTTATTTTTTAATTAATTTTAATCTTATCTTTTAATTTTCTTCTTCTTTCTCCATGGAGACGAGTAAAAATTAATCTCTGAAAAACGACTCAAATGTAGTGCTTTCGACTCACTTTAATTTCTTTACTTTGAAATTGAACCTAAAATAATGTATAATTAAAGTGAGTATCTTAAGCAATTTCATGTCAATAATAACTAAGTATAAATGATTTAATGTATCAACAATTAAATACATATCAATTTCCCCACACTTAGCTTTTGGTAGTCCTCGGGCAGAACATCCAAATTAAGCTCAAAGACCCGAAATATTTGCTCAATTCCCATATTTTTTAAGACAATATAATCACAACCAAAGATGACTGACTTAAAAAATCATAGCAAGAACTTCACATTCCAAGTTTTTACTCATGATCAATTAACATTCAATACCTTAAAAAACTAAGCAATATAATAGTAGACTCAGAAGATGTGTTTAAGTAAAATATATCTACGAGTACACTCAACACCATTCATGATCATGTCATTCCACAACTTTGCATATTATTTCATTTCTCCACCACTAATGTTCACATGCAAGGTCATGGTTTAAAAGACTTTTCAAGGTTGTAATGTGGGCAAAGGTAAGGTGAGATATGTTTGGGTCATCTAGCGTGAAAGCCATCAAAGCTAGCAAAACAAAGTAACACTCATCAAAAACTGGGAACCGTCAGCTATGACAAATGCAACATTTATATTTCACGACCCCATTCAACTCTCACACACCAACCACATGAAGCATATACCAATCAGAAGGAATCACTCATGCAATTTATGCCAACAACATATTGAAACCTCAAGAGTGAACCATCCAAGTCAACTTCTACCTCATATCCAATATACTCAAATAACTCAATCATCACAACTTTAGGAGAATGCATTAATCATAAACAACTTTTCAACACATATGCACATACTCCTAAATGCATTTATTTAAAGAATTTCTTTCATTTTTGTTTTGTTTTGTTTTGTTTTCTCTTTTTTTTTTACAGTAAAAGAAACCAAATTATCATGGGAATTTCAATGATAAGATATAAAATAACATCCCAACATTAACCAACCCTCATATATATACACCCCCACACTTAGAATTTTGTAGATCCACAAACTCAACAACAATATATGTTCCACTAGCCTTATGGCTTGGTTAGGACATTTAGTTAAGTATAAATCATGTAATGTGGTTAGTACATAAAGAAAAAGTATAAAGCTCAAAAGGGGTTAACAAGGGAAAAATTATGTCAATAGGGTAGGTTATTTGGCTAATGTAGTTTATGTAAAACAAAGAATGCCTAATCATATCCATGTTAATGCATGTGATGAAAATGTGGTCTCAAATAGAAATTCAATGTAAAATTGGAATGCACATGTCATGAAGTTAGCACATTATCAAAAGACATTGAGACTGATATGAATGTGTCAGTTAGATAAGGATCAAAATCTCACCGGCTTTGTCTACCACTAGTCACTACTCTTCTAAGATAATGCATATTAACCAATCACAAGAGCAAAAGTTCATGCTAAAGTTTCTATGAAATTCTCTAGTCAACTCATTCTCTACTTATGATCAAATAATCCTGGAAGCAATAGAAAATGAGTAAATGTTTCTTTATTTGTTTTATTCTTTCTCTCATTTTGATTGAAAAATTAAAAACAAGAAAAATAAGCCAACAAAGAAACACACATGAATAAAAATAAATGCAAAATTGTAAAGAAAAGAAATTTACTTCCCTTGGGTTGCCTCCCATGAAATGCCTTTGTTTAGGTCATAAGCTTGACTCTCGGCATATGTATATTATCCATTGTCGAATGGATGCTTGAGCCCAATAAGAAGCATGCTCAAACTCCATGAGGAGTATAATGCATCTTCCCTCGAAGTAAGCTCCTTATTAGTACGATGCCTCAAAGCTTCTAAGGAGAGGAACTTCATTGTTTTGCCATCATACTCTAATGTCCACTTGTCTTTTTAGGCATCACCCTTCTCACCCCCTGATAGTCTTTGTAAAAGTATCACCAATGGGTGTGGAGACTCGACATCCTGCTTACCACCTTCGGTCTTAAGCTTACTCGACATCCTGTTGGAATCATAGAATATTCTGCTATAATTGCAAAGTACTAGTGTTTATAATATTATTCAACTCTTCCAGAGATGGACCGGAATCATGATAGGAAGCTTCTGGCGAGAATTGATGTGCTTCCTGCAAACTATCATGGAAGTAATTCTGATGATTCTCCCATCCATAACAAAAGTTAGTTGATCACTCCAAACATTGTTATAGGATTGATAATAGGAATTAAAGAAAAATTACATCCATACATATAAGATTTTTTTTAATAAATCACAAACATGAAACAAAATAAAGAAAGGATCATGAAATAATCACAAAATAATTGAAAAGAAATCAATTACGAAAAAATTTAAACAAACACCAATTAAATCACAAACAAAAACTAAACACTGCAATCCCCGGCAACGGTGCCAAAATTGACCTACACGTTGTAATATTAGTCAAAATAAAATAACTAGACTACTACTGTAGCAGTGGTGAGTCTAGTTCGATCCCATAGGGAGTGTTCAGTTAGCTTATAAAATGAAACTAATCATTGTTTAGGAAAAATGGGGAGTTTGGATTTTGGACTTAAAAAATAAAATAAAACTAGAATAATAAAAAAATTAAAGAAAATATATGAAAAATGATAAAATTGGGGAATTCAATAGGGACCCGGTTCTTTAATTCAATCTCGACCTACACCCTAATTAAGTATATTTCATTGATTTATTGTTCTCGAACCTCTCCTAGAAACATTAATCGTGGTTTAATAATTAATCCAAGTTTTCCCTTAGGTTTTGTTTAATCAAGATATCATCGTTAATTAAACCTAACCACCAAATAACCTAGGATAGGATCTCTAGATTTAATTAAGAAGCATTACGAATTAGGATAATTGATTAATCAAGAAAACAATCACATACGATGTGTCATTTAACCTAGGTCATTTTATCCCTAATGATTACGAATCATTAGTCGCTACTCATTTTCAATAAAACAATTATAGATTATATTGAAATTCTAGCAATGGGTATGCAACCAAACAATTCAATGAACACATTAAAATCATCCTTTCACAATACCCCATGGATTCATACACAATTAACAAAAAAATAACAAAAATTTGATTTCCCATACACAAAACCCAATTCAATTAACATAGGATGACACAATAAATTTCTAATAAGAGAAAGAAACAAAAAAATAATAAAAAAACTTAACCCAGATTGTTGGTGTTGATGTCACCTTCAAATTGGCATCAAAACGTTTTTCTCAGAAAAATTTTTCAACCCCCATTGATAACCCTACCAAATACCCCTCTTTCTCTCCACTCTCACAGCCACAAGATTCTTCTCTATTTTCTACTCTAGTCATAAGCTCCTTCTCTCAAGCTATATCAAGTTGCCCATCTGCTCTCCTTTCACTGTACATTCATGGGATGAGTTAAGTTGCCTAATTTTTGGTCCAACTTCTCCTATAGCTTCCCTTGTACGTGTCTCCCTCTTTGCACTTAACCTCCCAACCTTATGAAACATCTACGTTTCTACCTTTTTCAACTCCCAAACACTAAAGTTTCACGTTAGCTTTAACACAAATGCAAGTGCTAATGTTCTTTCTACTTTGCCATCTATGTTTTATTCATTTTGTACTATCGTTTTGCTTCTCTTTTTCCTATTTTCCATCTTCATTCATTGTTCTTTGTATTTTTTAATTAATTTTCTTCTTCTTGCTCCATGAAGACAAGTAAAAATTAATCTCCTAAAAATAGCTCAAATGTAGTGTTTCGACTCACTTTAATTTCTTCTAAAATAATATATTAATTAAAGTGAGTATCTTCAGCAATTTCATGTCAATAATCGCTAAGTATAAATGATTAAATGTATTAACAATTAAACACATATTAGCTCACATCAAGGAGAAGGAGTTTAAGACTAGGAATTTAGTGCTTCTATATAATTCAAGACTTAGCTTATTTCCCCGAAAGCTTAAGTCAAGGTCGAGTGGACTTTTTAAGGTACTTCAAGTGTTTGTTCATGGGGCAATAGAATTGGAAAACACTAAGGGTGAAGCCTTTAAGGTCAATGGAAATCGATGCAAGCTTTACATTAGAAGAGCTCTCTCATATAAAAGGGAAGTGATTTCTTACCTTTCCTTGACTCTTTTTTATTAAATTAAAATTTGGACAAGCTTATGACCTTAAATGAAGCATGTTATAGTTAGTCCTCAAGTTGTTTAAGTTGTTTCTTGCTTTAATCTTATCTTTTCATGAGTTCGATTGTAGTTTTTGAAGTAAATCACTTATTAATATAGAAATCACGTATAATATGTAAAATACGTAAGAACAGGGGTTCAATTGTTTTAAATCGTCTAAGATAGTAATCTTTAAAATCTTTTTAATTTTCTTGAAAAATTCAGACGATTACAAAACAAAGCACTTAATACGTTTTTGTAATGCAACAATAGAAATAGTATCTATTCTTATAACAACAAGAAATTAAGGAGATAAGGGTTAGAGAATATGACACCGCGATTTATACGGGTTCACCCTTAACCTTTAGGCTACATCTAGTCCTCAGAATTTATCCGAGATTTCACTATCTCCTTTAACTTTAAAAGTATTATATCTACACTTCCAGAGCCTCTTTAAGTCTCTTTCATAAATTATTTTTTATTTGCTATCTTAGCCTCTTCAGGCTCTAGCCTTCCTTTCACTCGAAAAGATATTGTTTGAGCTTTCACACTTACGTTATAAGTGTTCTTGATCTCTTTCTTTCTTCTTTTCACTCAGGATATTTTTACAGTATAATCAATAGAGCACATAATTATTTTTTGTAAAGTGCAAGTAAAAGAAAAGTGAAAAGTATTTATGTCTACGACTACAACTAATATTTATAGTCTAAATCTCCAGCGGTCTTCTTGAGAAAACTGCTTGTAAAATCTTCTGAGATCTATTGTTAGTTGAGTCCTGCAACCAACCCCAACTAGCTAACTAACTTTGTAGATTATTCTTCAATTATATCATCTTGATTTGAATTGTAGGCTTCGTCTGGTGTCTTCGCTTCGTCACTTCATCTGATCCATCTTAGACTTCATTTTATTCATCTTTTACTTGAATATCATCTTAATTTGATGATTTGTGCCACTTATATTTATCTACGCACTTAATAAACTCATCAAAATAGTTCACACACTTCTATTATTATTATTATTTGACTTTCATCAAAATCAATAGAAGAAGTGAAGTATTCTTGACTTAACAATCTCCCCTTTTTTGGTGATAACAAATAATCATAATATTAGAAGATAAACATTATATTTAGACGAATAATGATAATATTCAGACAAATAATATTCAAATAAATAATATATTCAAACGAATAATGCAATATAGAATGTGTATATACAATAATAAAATTTTCTAATACTAATTCGCATTTCTACTATTCTCCCCCTATTTGTTATTAATAAAAAAGGTATGTCATTTTAAACGCTTCAAAATTTTAGAGAGCATATGTTGAATATCAGTGTGGATTGTCTTAAGGTCTTCTTCTACAAAAACATGTAGAAGTGTTATTTCCTCATGAAGATCACCCACTGAATCACCTAATTCATCAATCTTAGTATCAATTTGCTTAATATGTTTAGCTAAGGCTTCCTGAACTTCCTTCTGCTCGTGACTAGCTTTATTCCATTCGATGAAATTCTTCAAGAGATCTGAATTAACGGTAGAATCTTGTAGCTTTTCCCTAAGTGGATGAAGATACTCAGAGACAGATGGTTTTCTAATTGAATCATCTAATTCAATAATTTTGATGGAGGGCAATTGGAAAGGATGTGTTTGCTGAGGGATGTCAAGATCATTAGGTCTGGATAGTTTGTAAATTGGTTTTCCTAAAAGGTGTAAGATATTTTTAACTGAAGGAATGAAACCTAAGGGTTTGAAATGAATAAGTAAATGCATAAAGGTTTCTAAGTAAAAATTGATACCTTCTATTGTAATACTTTTGTACCTTCCTTTTGATATTGTCCCAACTACCTTGAAACTTTCATCTGTAGCAAATGCACCAAAGTTACTTCCTGATGCCCTTAATATGTGATGTGCTATATAGACGCCTGCAGGTTGAACTACATGACATACATCGACTATATTCTTCATTACCACTCAAATTTCTTCTTTCGTGAGATTATCTCCTTGTTTCTTAAGAAATTTTTTCTTCTTTCCTTTGTCTTTGCATTTCACCAGTGTTGGACGTCTAGGTTGTACATCTAGTACAATCTTTCTTGTCCTTTTTCTTGTCACTAGATAGATTGTATAAGGATTTTTTGTCATCTTTAATGGATATGGTTATGCCTTTTCATCTTGCAAAATGCCATACAATCTTCATTCTTTAGGGCTTAGAAGATGTATCATCTGATTGTTTACTGTTACAGGATCAACTTGAACCTTAAATTTCTGTTTAGAAGTTTCTTTGATAATAATTGAACCTTTTTTACGATCAGGTATTGATTCTTTTATAATCTTTATCTTTAAATTTTCTTTCTTCATCAGTTAAGGAAGGTTGTAAGTTACTTACTGCTTTCCAACAGTCTGTGTCTTTTGTTGAACATCAGACTATGAAACCTTCCTTTTCTGAATTGACTTCACCTTCTTTTGTTCTTCTTGTGGTTTGGAAAAGAGTTGTTGTTGAGGCTTATTCGGCTCAAATACTAACTTGCTTTTTATCTCTGTCTCTCCAGATGGTTGTTCTGATTGAATCTGAGGGGATAGAGACAATTTCTTTGGTAGATTGTTGTTGTTGCTGCTCCTTTTCACTTTTAGAAACTTTACCAAGAATCAGAGCTTTTTGCTTCTTCTGTTCTTGTTGTCATAACGTCATCAACCTTAGTGACCTTTTTGACTTCTCAGCTTTTTATGATTGGAGCGTCTCAACCTTCCTCTTTAAAGACACTTGGTGAGTTGGTTGTTCAACCTTACTTTCCTTGTTGGGGCCCAAAATTTTTTTTATTTTATTCGAAATAATTATTTATTGACTTATGGATTTATTAATTAATTTTTTTATTTATTTGCCTTAATTGATTTAATTATGTGTTTAGATAGATATTTTTATGTTGGGCTTGGAAATTTGAAGTTGGGAATTTGGACCTAATGTTGGAAAATATGGGCTTTAGGAATAAATGGAATAAGGATAAGTGGTTAAGTGTAGTGAGCTTGAGAGGAGGAGGAGAGCCCAAAGCCTTGTAAGAGGAAGAGGGAGAGCTCAAAACTATGTAGTTTTGAGGTAGG
>JAOSBO010019694.1:0-12275 GCA_027563915.1 Erythroxylum rotundifolium
AAAGAACAAGTCAAAAAATAAAGGAAAGAATGGATGATTAATAGGTTTCTACACAAGTAGGTCATCAAAGAAGATTTATGAAAATATTGTTTTTTCAAAATAATTGTTTTTATTAAGTGAAGGAGAGATACTTTTCTTCAAGTAATAAAAACCAAAAGAAATTCTCCCACACTGATGGTTCAATCCCTAAATATAGAAAATGACATATACTTGTATATAGACTCAACAGGTAATCTATAGTTAATGGACATCCGAGGCCATTCACGACCATCAATTGCCAACTCAACATTTAATTGATATAATAAGGGTAAGGATAGTTATGTAATTTCATAATATAATAATTAGTTTAGTAAATTTGAATTTACTAAACTTACCTGAGAAATCCTAAAATAACTATTACGACTCGGAATCACATCGGACACATGATAATTGCTGCATACTCGGGCTAAAGATACTCACGGTATCCTTAACCTGACTATGCAAGGCCAACTAAATATATTTAAAAACATTTGAACAACGCAATGACTATATTTTGAAAATCCCAAAACTTAATTAAAACACCTGTAAATTAGTTTTAAAAAGCACTTCTATATTCACATTAAAACTTTGCCGCAACTTCTGGTACACTCAAAAGCAATCTTAACGACAATACAAAAGGTTTATGCATAAAGTCATTTACAAACCATAAGATAGTCAAGAGTTAATTTACAAATTATAAAGCATATCAACATAATCATAAGCCACTATATAACAAAAGTACAAAACAGAGGCTACCTATGTGTGGTAATGCCCCAAAAATGTCAAAAGACTGTATGAACTACTTAGAATTTCAAGCTCACCAAATTAACCTGCATGGATGGAAAGCAGAGGGGGTGAGTACACTATGTACTCAGTGAGCAAGAAAAAATATATACCGCAAACAGAACTTGGTACTCACCAAAATAGTCTAAATAACCTAAGGATAGTTTTACGCATCCAACTTGTATATAACCACTTATGAAGCGAACATACATGACATAGAAACATATAGGCCTAGTTTATGACTCATCCCATACTGGTTAGGAACCACATAGGCCTAGCCTATTAATCACTCATTCAGTTAACATAGGTTCCAGTTCCAGTTCACAAAAGTAGAAAAGCATCATATGTAAAATCAAATCTTGTTGGGAAGTCAAATCTCAAAATAGGCCAAAATAGTTATGTATGTCGCCACTAGATGGCCAAACTAGTGTGCACACCCACTGATCCCAATGTTGGCTGGACTTTCATCTGTGATGAGTCCAGACCACAATCGATAAGAGCGTCATGACTCTAGGTGATGACCTTGTCAGTAACCAGACGTGTAGGTGTACAATCACCTGCAAGTCCTATAGAAAGATGTCACTTCGAAGACTCGACTTTTATGTACTATCGTTCAAGGGTATGGGGGTCGTTAATCTGTTGTGCCTAGCACAAGAATGGCCAATCATTACCTCACCAATTACAAAAAATCATATATAAATATTTAGTACTAAAATCAAGTAAGGTACCAAGCCTTATTTATCAATCCAACTGATAAAATGGAACCTTGCCATGACTCTGAACCAAAAAAGAACACATACACGCTGCATACATGACTTCTTTATGCATATGTAAGCTCCTAAACATTATTTCATGTACTGAAAGTTTATTCAAAACAATGTTGTTTATTACTTATATAAGTATATTATTATCTATTTTAGATTCAATTCTACTGTACATTACCTAGGTTTAAAATTCATATACAAATCATTATGCATGTCTTGGGTAGTAACATTTGAGAGATATGTTTTCCCCAACTCACCTCAAAAGAAGGTGTACACTCTCTGGGCTTCAATAATCCTCCGTACGAGCTCCTTAATCCACAACTTCTGAGCCTTTATACATACAATATGCAATATATTTACTACTTAAACATGGATCTCATATTTAGACATCCTCACACAAATGTATCAAACACAGCATCACTATTTCTAAGCTATAGGATTCGACCATTAAGCTTATCACACAATTACTTCCTCATTATTTGCATACATCTTCTGTTACATTTTCCAAGGCATTTAATGCCTTTGATCCAATACTTACACATTTCAAAGCATAATTAAGCGCATTTTTATCCAAGAACATTAGGTCACTACTCAATAATCTAACCAAAAATTTAAGTTTACTTTTATTAAACATGAAAGCCTCTTTCCGATGCACACCATTACAATCCCTAAGTCCTAAGTCAAGTTCACAGGCATTCTACCAAACACCTAATATGTATGACTTTCACAGGCATTCTACCAAACACCTAATATGTATGACTTTCACAGGCATTCTACCAAACACCTAATATGTATGACTTTCAAGTCATATTTTCAAGACTTTATCATAGTAATTCATGCTCCTATCTTGTTACATAAAAAACACTTCCAAACAACAACACATTTCACCACTCCATTACATCCAATTCTCTTCATTTAAACCATCAATTTCACAAGATATTCAAAATTTTACAAACTTTCACCAAAGAGAGGGTATCTCGGTTTTGGCTTAATGAGACTTCTCTATGACTCATTTCATTCATCTAAACCATATTTCATGCATATTCAAGCATGGTGAACAACATATCTTAACACCAAACTCAAAATCATAATGTAGAGAGAGATGAGACAAAATTTACCTAAACTTTTCTTTGGTGATATCTTGAAATCCTTTAAGAATTCTAATGATATATTTGAGTTCCTTGATCCTAAATTAACTTAGAACACCTTGGTTTGGATTGGAGAATAAAAAATTGGAGAAAATTGGGTGATGACCGAAAGTGTTCTTCTCCTCCTCTCTGCTCCTTTCTTCTCCTTTCTTTTAATTAAAACAAAGTGTTTTAATGCTAAATGGTGTGGTGCATAGCCACACACAAGGAACAAGGGTCTAGAATATTGACTCTTCTTTGACCAAACATGGTGAATTTACCCTTTTGCCCTTAAGTTATGTGAAATTACCATTATACCCTTCAAACTTTTCCTAAATTTGCATTTAAGCCTGAAATTTGAGAATGATCAAAACTTTTAGTTTGATTTTGGTCCCTAGATCTTTGAAAATTATAATTAAGTCCTTAACTTTATAAAATTACATATTGGTCTCCAAGAATTGAAAAATTACTTTTAAATCCCTTATGTACATCAACTTTTCCAATTAAGCTTTCTAAGTGTCTAGTAAGTCTATAAATCATGTCTAATAACCTATAAGACATTGGAACATATTTTCCTTGGCCACCATGGCCATATCCATCCGATGAACTTAGTTTTACACACTTAGAAGCTTATATGTCATAAATCTCTAAGATTTTGCATACCGATGAACTCTAAGTTCATATAAGGGCATATAACATTATATATTACTAGCATATATACTGAATGGATTCAAATACATTTTTGAACTCATATACAACCATGTATATATCAATATACATCCAAGTACTGACCAATACAAAAAAGGGTTCAAAGAATCCGATGTTATAAGGCCTCCCCCCTCAAAAGAGTTTCTTCCTTGAAACTCCTAAGTCGAGGATACAAATAAATGGGGATACTGACGTCTCATAGCATCCTCATGTCATCTCCTTGACCCTGTCGCTCTTCCGAAGAACTTTGACCGTGGGAACTTGCTTGTTGCATAACCTCTTTATCTATCGATCAAGAATCTGAACTCTTTTCACCTCAAGACTCAGGTCTTCTCTCATCTCCATTGGGCATGTCGCCAAAATATGAGATGAGTCCGGTATGTACTTCTTAAGCAACGAGACATGAAACATATTGTGGATCCTATCCAAATTCGGTGGTAATTCCAATCGACATGCCATATTCCTGACATGCTCCAGGATACAGAAAGGTTCAATATATCGAGGGTATAGCTTCCCTCGACTCTGAAATCAGATAATACCTTTCTATGGTGATATTCAAAGGAAAACCATATAACCAACTACAAGTTCTAATGGTTGTCACCTCTTATCCTCATAACTCTTTTGACATTCTTAGGCGGCTTTCATCTTCTCCCGGATGACTTTTACGTTCTGAGTGGTAATTTCTATCAATTTGACTCTTTCAACTTTGGTTGTACCAACCTCATTCTTTGATAGAATTTGCTTATAATAATAGTTATCAGACAAGGAAAATCATATCACTAACTGCAAATTCTAATGGTCGTCGCCTCTTATCCGGATAACTCTTTTGACGATCTTGGTAGTTTTCATCTTCTCTCGAATGACTTTTACTTTTTAAGTGGTAATTTCTATCAATTCGGCTCCTTCAACTTTGGTTGTACCAACCTTATCCCAACATAAAGGTTTCCTGCACTTTCTCCCATAAAGTGCTTTATATTGTGGCATACTAATACTTATCTGATAATTATTATTATAAGAAAATTCTATCAAAGGTAAGTGTCGATCATAGCTTCCTTGGAACTCCATCACACATGTTCTCTATATAACCTCCAGTTTTTGAATGGTCCTCTTTGACTGACCATTAGTTTGGGGGTGAAAGGCAGTACTAAACTTCAGTTTAGTCCCTAAAGATTCTTGAAATTTAGGGTGAATCTCAGGATCCCTACTTGATATTATAGAAACTAGCACCCTTTGCAGCTTCATAATCTTATTGATATACAACTTTACCAACCTCTCCAACAAATGTGTTATGTGGATAAGTAGAAGCAAATTTCATCAATCTATCCACTATAGCCTAAATAACATCGTGACCCTTCGATGTACGAGATAGTCCAACTACAAAATCCATTGTCATATGTTCCTACTTCCATTCCCAAATATGCAAAGACTTAACATACTCGCTAGCTTCTGATGCTCTGCCCTTATCTGATGATAGAGAAGGCATTTGACCACAAATTCTGTTATCTCTCTCTTCATCCCTGGCCACCAATAGCTCTCTTTAAGAGTTCGATACATCTTGGTCTACTATGATGCATAACATAAGCCAAACTATGAGCTTCTTCTAAGATAGCTCCCTTGAGACCTTGATCATCTGGCACACAGACTTTATCTCTGAAGACTAACAACCCATCTTCTCTCTATCAAAAACCCCCATCCTCTTTAGATGGTAATTTCTCTCGAATGACCTTTAACTTAGGATCATCGGCCTGTGATCTCTTGATCTTATCAAATAGTGTTAGCCAAACTTCAAACTGTGCTAGCAGTGTTCCATCATCCCCAGCCACTGAGAATCCAACCCTAAGGCTCCTTATACTCATTAAATGAGTCATATAAGGATTTTGCCCAACAGTTACTACAGAATAAGACTTAAGACTTAGTGCATCGACTATCACATTTGCCTTCCCTGGGTGATAATCAATCAGTAAGTCATAATCCTTAATCAAAACCAACCATCTCCTTTGTCTAGGGTTTAGCTCCTTCTGTGTCATTAGGTACTTTTGTGTCATTGGGTACTTCAGAATCTTGTGGTTGATGTATATGCGACAAGTCTCCCTATAAAGATAGTGCCTCCAAATATTGAGTGCAAAGACCTCATCTGCAAGCCCTAAATCATGAGTAGGATAATTTTGCTCGTGTTTCTTCAACTGTCTAGAAGCATATGCGATCACTCGCCTGACATGTTTAAGAACACAGCCAAGTTCTTAATGATTGGCATCATTGTACATCTCATACCCAACCTCCTAGGTAAGTAGAGCAAGCACTGGTGCAGAAGTCAATCGTCTCTTTAGTTCTTGAAAACTCGCTTGCATTTGTCATCCCACTCAAATTTTACCCCCTTTCGGGTAAACCTTAGCAAAGAGTACTATGAAATCCATAAAAAATCTTCAATATTATCCCGTTAACCCAGAAAGCTGTAGACTTTTGTTACATTCTTTGGCTATCGCCACTCAAGTATAGCTTCCACAATTTTTTTTGAGTCTACAAACATACCTACTCATGATACTACATGCCCAAAGAATCCTATCTCCTTCAGCCATCGGACAACTACCTACAGCTTCATCTCTTCAGACAACCCTATGTTGTGGAATATTTCTGCGGTTTGTCTCATCCAAGTTTTAGCCACGGTAACATCACTGTGTCCATCAAAGGTACCACACCTGAGTTTCTTTGCTTCCTTAATATACTTCAAGATTTCAAGCATCGGATGTTGCTTTGATGTAAGACTGGGTATCACTACTGGTTGTTGAGGTGGCGGTACCTGTGGTGGTATCTGTAGTGCTCTAGCCCTAGGTTGCTATTGCGCAATGTATTGTGCCCACCATGTCATCACCTACTGTAGAGTCTCCCTCGACACCGGTGGCAAACCGAACTACGCTACCTCTGATGGTGCTTCAATATGAGGCTGCCTATGAGTCGAAAAGTTAGCAACCACAGGTTTTGCGATTGCTTCAGTTTCGTGTTTGCAAAGGTCCAGCCTTGCAACAACTTCCCCTTCCTCGTCCAACCATGCTATCATTACAAAATCGAAGAAAAAAAGGCGTTATTTAGTAAAATAAATCAAACTAAGCTTAGCTTATCAGACATCTTAAGCACCCTAAGGAATGTCAACAAGTACTCCCACCAAGGTCAAAATCATCTGACAGTTAAGGAAATCAACTTAACGATCCGAGACTCAACTTCTTGACTAAAGACTATCGACACCCAGACTCATCTCCTAAGGCTCATGAACCTCTTGAAAATGGTAATAACACTTTTGAAAACATAAAAACCTTGGTCTTATACCAATTTAATTGCCACAACTTAGAATCATATTGGGCACTTGACAATCGCTGCATATCTGGCCAAGGATACTCATGATACCCTTAACTCGACTATGAAAGGCTAACTAAAAAACATTTAAACAACTTAACGAATATATTTGAAAACCCCAAAACTCAATTAAAACATCTGTAAATCGGTTTTAAAACGTAATTCAATATTCACATTAAATCTCTACTGCAACTTCTGGACTTTTAAGTCCACTTAAGAGCAATCTTAACGATAATACAAAAGGTTCATACATAAAATCATTTACAAAACATAAGATAGTTAAGAGTTAATTTACAAAATTAGAAAGCATATCAACATAATCATGAGCAACTATACAACAAAAAATACAAAAATACAAAAATACCCACGTGTGATAATTTCCCCAAAATGTCAAAAGATTGCATGAGCTACTCAGGGCTTCAAGCTCACCAAATTAACCTGCATGGTTAGAAAGCAGAGGGGGTGAGTATACTATGTACTCAGTAAGTAGGAAAAAACATATATCGCAAATAGGACCTAGTACACACCAAAATGGTCTAAATAACCTAATGATGGTTTTACACATCTAACTTGTATATAACCACTTATGAAATGAACAAACATGACATAGAAACACATAGCTCTAGTCTATGACTCATTCCATACTGGTTAGGAACCACATAGGCCTAGCCTATTAATCACTCATTCTGTAAACATAGGTTTCAGTTCCAGTACACAAGAGCAAAAAAGCATCACATGTAAAATCAAATCTCGTTAGGAAGTCAAATCTCAGAATAGGCCAAAGTAGTTATGTGCATCACCACTAGTCAGCCAAAACACCTACCGATCCTAGTATTGGCTTGGCTTTCATATGTGGTGAGTCTAAAGTACAGTTGATAAGAGTGTCATGACCCTAGATGATGACCTTGTCAGTGACCACATCTGCAAGTCCTGTAGAAAGGTGCCACTACGAGGACTCGACTTTTACGTACCAACGTTAAAAGGTACAGGGGTCTCTTAATCTATTGTGCCTCTCACACGAATGGCCAATCGTTACCTTACCAATTACAAAAAAATCATATACAAATATTTAGTACTAAAATCAAGTAAGGTACCATGTCTTATTTATCGGTCCAACCAATAAAATGGAACCTTGCAATGGCTCTAAGTCAAAAGAGAACACATATACCCAGCATATATGACTTGGTTATGCATATGCAAGTTCCAAAACATTATTTCATATAGTGAAAGTCATCTTTTGCACTCCAAGTGCAAAGTATTGAAAATAATGTCGTTTATTAAATATATAATTATATTAGCATCTATTTGAGAATCAATTCTACTATATATTACTTAGGTTCAAAATTCACATATAAGTCATTAGGCTTGTCTTGGGTTGTCTTAGTCCCATTTCAGAGATATGTTTTCCCTAACTCACCTCAAAAGAAGTTGTACACTCCCTTGATTTCAACAATTCTCGATACGAGCTCCTCGATCCACAACTCCCAAGCCTTTATACATACAATATGCAATGTATTTACTACTCAAATATGGATCTCATATTTATACATCATCACATAAATGTATAAAATATAATATCACTTTTTTTAAGCTATAGGATTCGACCATTAAGCTTCTCACATAGTTACTTCCCTTATTATTCGCATAGGCTTTCTTTTGCATTTTCCAAAGCATTTAATGCCTTTGATTCAATATTTACAAATTTCAAAGCATAATGAAGCACATTTTTATTCAAGCACATTAGGCCACTACTCATCAATCTAAGCAAAAATTCAAGTTTACTCTAAGTAAACATGAAAGCCTCTTCCTAATGCACACAATTACAATCCCTAAATCCTAAGCCAAGTTCACTTAGGCATTTTATCAAACACCTGTGCATAACTGTTAAGTCATATTTTCAATACTTTATCATAGTAATTCATGTTCCTATCTTGCTATTAACAAGCGCTTCCAAACAAAAACACATTTCACCACTCCATTAAATCCAATTCCTTCATATAAATCATCAATTTCAAAAGATATTTAAAATTTTACAAACTTTCACCAAATAAAGGGTATCTCAGTTTTGGCTTAAGGAGACTTCTTCATGACTCATTTCATTCATCTAAACCATATTTCATGCATATTCAAGTATGGAGAACAACATATCTTAACACCAAGCTCAAAATCATAATGTAGAGAGAGAGATGAGATAAAATTTACCTAAACTTTCCTTTGGTGATATCTTAAAATCTTTAAGAATTTCTCAAATCTAATGATAGATTTGAGTTCCTTGATTCCAAATTAACTTAGAACACCTTGGTTTAGATTGGAGAATTAAAAAAATGGTGGAAATTGGGTGATAGCCTAAAGTGTTCTCCTTTCTTTTAATTAAAACAAAATGTTTTAATGCTAAATGGTGGGGTCTATGACCACACGTAAGGAAGAATGGTCTAGAATATTGACTCTTCTTTGAACAAACATGGTGAATTTATCTTTTTACCCTCAGCTTATGTGAAATTACCATTATAACCTTCAAACTTCTCCTAGATTTGCAATTCAGCCCAAACTTTGAGAATGACCAAAATTTTTATTTTCATTTTGGTCCCCAAACTTTTTAAAATTATAATTAAGGCCCTTGAATTTATTAAATTACATATTGGTCCTCCAAAAATTGAAAAATTACTTTTAAATCCCTTTTGTACATTAACTTTTCCAATTAAGCTTTCTAAGTGTCCAATAAGTCTATAAATCATGTCTAATCATCTCTAAGGCATTAGAATGCATTTAACTTAGCCACAGTGGCTATATCCATCCAATGGACTTGGTTTTATACACTTAGAAACTTATATGTTGAAAATCTCCAAGATTTCGCATACCGATGAGCTCTAAGTTCTTGTAAGAGCATATAACATTATATATCATTGGCATATATACCGAAAGGATTCAAATACATTTTTGAACTCATATACAATATACAACCATGTATATATCAATATTCAATAGTATCTTCAAGTATAGACTAATGCAAAAAGGGCTCAAAAGGTCTGGTGTTACAATAACTCCGCCTTAAATCTATCTTCATATTTTTCTTCCTCCATTTCTTTCTTAGAGAACCTTGAAACAAAGAATCCAAATCTTTATTAAATCTCCCCCTTTACTTTTTATTTGCCTACATAGCAAAGTAGTTGGCATATGATGTTCCCTCTTTCTCTCCCTATGTAATGTTTTTAGATGCCAACCTATTATGTTTCTAATAGATTTGTTTAGATATCAGTTTAGACTGAAAATTTGATGAGATAAGTAGCATCAAACATGATCATATCACCAAATTCTACATATTTACATATAATAAGTGAGTAACTTGTTGGCTTAGTATATGTCCATAAATTTAGGTTTATGCATGAATAGTTATTGACATTTTAGTTTTAATCATGATGGAGGGAGATAAGTGCAACATCTCATGCTCTTTTGTCTTCCCCTATGCTTTTCCCTGGAACCTCAACTAGAAGATCCCATTTAAGCTCCATTTTTCCAATAATAAACAATTATATCACCTCAATGAAAAGAACCGTATATAAGGCTTTTCACCACCAATAAGCAATCCTAGCACCTTAATTAGATCAATTTACTTAAGCTCCATTTCAATGATAATAAAATTTTTTGTAGCTTATTTTGGTTTGTTCACTTGAAATTATTATCATAAGCTAGTATCCATTGCATTAGCCAGTGGTATAGTTTATGTAATACATATGCATTTTCTAATTGATATAGCAATATTTGTGGGATAATGTAAGGATTATATTATTTGTTTATTTAAAAATTTATATAAAGTTGAATTTTGTTAGTTTTCCAATATGTTTTTATTGACTATTGATTGAGTTTCTGTAAAGACGTATTGGTTAGCAATGAAAATGAATTATGGGCATTTTGTAGAGTTATCATCCATCTCCACTAATACAATTTCCCTAGTTAAATACTGTAACTAACAATTATAAAAATATTGAGTCTAATGTTCAAATACCATATCTCCATATTGGAAAACCTATAAGCCTTTTAAAAAATACCACCATTATGTAGTGAAATTTGTGCTAAGAAAATGTAAAAAGAAACGTCACTTAACTTCTGGCATGTTAATGGTACCCTAACTTTGAGAATATCCTACTAGAAATTAGCTAAAGCAATACCATAACTCATTACGAACTATACCACACCTAAACAGTAACTTCACTTTTATTTAGGAACACCATAAATGTGTATAAAGAATACAATATCTCAATACAAACTATACCAGGTGGTGAAACTATCATTTGTAACCTAAATTAATTTCTAAATTTTGAAATTAAACAAATGTAGTATAGTGAAGTAGGATTGATCTCACAAGGACTTCTTGTTTGGTTTATGAAAAAAATGTTAATAGATTGTTCAATTTTGCAATAAAGAAAATAAAGGAAGTAATTAAATGATAGTTATCATTAAAACAAACTTTGGTTTATGGTTGCTTTAACCTATATAACCACATGGATCATTGGAACAAAAATAATTATTTCATCAATTTTATATTTGATATTATACTAAATATCCATCTTTCCTTAGGATTAGTCAATCAAAACATGTAATTCAATTAACCTTTGTTACTTAATAACATTAGATACGATCTAAATTTAATTAAACTATCATCGAAAAAAGAAAGACAATCTAAGCAAGATAACACAATATCCACATTGGCATTTAATCTATTTGAATGTTTTTTTTCCTAAAAGTAATAATTTCTGACATCGTAAATTAAACTCCTTGTTGCTACAAATGATTAAAAGAATTGAAAATTTTGGTATTCAAACTTTAATTTAGAAAATGACTATTTCAAGTAATAAACTAATCATGCTTATTAGAAATCAATTGAAAATAATCCTAAAATAGAATCATAGGTAAGAAATTGAATACGTGAATAAATGAAATAGTTCACTATAAGACCCAGTTGCCTCCCATTCTTCAAAGTTCCAGAAAGGGATTCAACGTCCTTTAATAAAGAATAAAAGACATAGATAGCAATGCCGAATTCAACCGCTATAAACTAAAGGAAAAAAACTCTAATATCTACTAAAGAAAGAAGAAAATTAGGGGACTTTTAGAAGCTAGAAAATGTAGCTAGAGATGAGATTCCTTGCTCCTTCGTATATTGCCCTATTTATAGACATTGAAACCTATATGTGAAGCTTATGTTTATGAACCTTTGGATCCCCTAGATTATGAATTTATTGATTTTCATTAAGATCTGGCCAAGATTAGGTTTTAAACCACTTTTAACACGTTCTTTTCTTATAGATTTGAAGTTTGAAAATTGCAATTTTCATTAAACATGCTCATGACTAAGATCACGCTATAAAATTTTTCTAGATTTCACTTTGATTCTTATAATATGATCCTGATTTGGAAAATTAAACACTTTTTATCCTAAATCTTCAAACCTTCGTAAAAATAAAGAAAATAATAAGTTTTAAACATATTAAGACAAGATTATAGAAGATTTTGAATGCTAAAAATAAGG